>JASAMW010004487.1:0-22395 GCA_030247985.1 Epsilonema sp. ZAB3_2
TGGACAGGGTCAATTTTCACCGGGTGGGGCGAATGCAGGAATCAATAGCCAAAGTGTTGGGCTTCCAGAAACCAAAAAGCGCATCCCAAAATTCGCCCTGTGTGGCGAGCTACACACGCCCAAAGTGCGGCAAGTCGAAAAAACGCCGAAATTGACCCTTTTCTCCAGATATTTCCGGTTCCACTGGAGCTATCGGGCTGATTTTTTGTACACACATAGCCCCCATAGGACTTTAGGTGCATGCAAAATTTCAGCCCTCTAAGACTATTGGAACATAAGTTAGGGCGTTTCAAAGTTCGAAAATTACAGTAGCGGGATTCGCGATTTGCCAGGAATATGTGAATAGCGCATCATGTTGTGAATCGGCCGCTCTAATTTTTCGCTCAGTTTTTAGGGACGACCTTACTCTATGTAAACATGGAAAAAACAAAAATTCCATAGTGGTCCGAGCTCGAGCTAGAGGGGCCTGAATACCGTAATGTAGGCAGAGAAAAGGGTCAATTTCTACGTACGGAGCGTCCGTACGTCTGCACGTCCGTACGTCAAACGTACGCTGGCGCGTTCACCAGACGTCCGTCACGTCTGTCAAATCCGTAACGGACGTATCTAGGAGTACATGGCACACCGCAAACAACCGTATACTCCTAGATACGTTTTACGGAATTGATGGATGGACGTGATGGACGCCTGGTGAACGCGCCATGCATCTGTCCGTCTGGCATATCTAGGAGTAATTGACATGACCAGGTACTCCTGAATACGCCGGACGTACGCACATCAGACTTATGTCGTCATGTGAACACGGCATCACTGTACAGCTCCCTATATCATACGGAAACATGCCAGGAATGTACGTACGTACTTGCGTTTATGCACAAAGCTGAGATTCCAGTACGCGCAGGCACGTCGAGTACTCATACTGATGGCTGTGTGTAAAAGCAAGTTCGCTTGCTTGGCCCCTTGTTCTTGGCCATTGTACAACAGTCCACAATCCACAACAATTGCCTTGCATACTTACCTTGCCGCCGACGCATTAACTGCTGCCGATTTGAATGTTGATCCACAGATGGCATAATTGAAACGCTGAGCGTGCCCAAATACGGCATCTACAGGGCCGAATAAGCACAGAGCAGGGGCCAGGGGCATGAAAACTGGGCAAATAGCACGTCGTATGCAGTCATTTCAGGCAATGAACAAGGAAGGAAGCTGCGAAGACCGCAGGAATAACGCAACTGCTGCGTACATTTGCTCAAACACGGCAATGACTAATAAAAGCATGATAAAAGGACGTTGAATGCATTTTCAGGCACACGAATGCTGGCGGAAGTTGTTGTTTCCGGTTGATCTCGTGAAAAAGTGCCCATGAGATGGCGTATGATACGGGAAATTTGAAAGCGAGCGCCCGAAACGTGACCGACGTCGCGTTGCGCTCTGTACGTAGAAATTGACCCTTTTCTCTGCCTACATTACGGTATTCAGGCCCCTCTAGCTCGAGCTCGGACCACTATGGAATTTTTGTTTTTTCCATGTTTACATAGAGTAAGGTCGTCCCTAAAAACTGAGCGAAAAATTAGAGCGGCCGATTCACAACATGATGCGCTATTCACATATTCCTGGCAAATCGCGAATCCCGCTACTGTAATTTTCGAACTTTGAAACGCCCTAACTTATGTTCCAAGAGGCATAGAGGGCTGAAATTTTGCAAGCTCCTAAAGTCCCATGGGGGCTATGTGTGTACAAAAAATCAGCCCGATAGCTCCAGTGGAACCGGAAATATCTGGAGAAAAGGGTCAATTTCGGTGTTTTTTCGACTTGCCATACTTTGGGCGTGTGTAGCTCGCCACACAAGGCGAATTTTGCGATGCGCTTTTTGGTTTCTGGATTCTGGAAGCCCAACACTTTGACTATTGATTCCTGCATTCGCCCTACCCGGTGAAAATTGACCCTGTCCACGAAGATTGCACAGCTCCCAGAAATCTTGTATTAATTGGAAGCAATAATATGAATAATTTGAATAATTTGTATAATATGAATAATATGAATAATCAATATTATCACAATTATCAAAATGTATTTTGGAGAGTTTCCACAGAGAATGTGGTTCACAGACTAGTGTTTTTTCACATGTTCGTTCTTTTCCAACTTGGTACTTGTACTGTATGCTTGAAGTAAATACCAATGTTTTGTGGCAGCTCCAATAGCCAAAAAAGTCTCGGCACATCAACTCCTGCAGTTACTGTCAACTTTTCAGTCAAAAAATCTCAACCAAAATATCAAAATTAAATATTCATATTCAAATTAAATTCAGGCATTGAATTTTGATAATATTCATATTCAAATATAATTCAAAGCACCCCTTCAATATCATATTCCTGAACTTTGCACATGGACAACTCGTGAGTGGAGAGGAATTTTGAAATGCGGTTTTTTTGTAAATGACTTGGCTAAAAATATAGTTTATGATAAAAATTGGTTTGAACTCAAAATTCGAAGGTCGATGTAAGGGTTGCCCTTGCCTTTAAAGGGGAACTTTGGGCGGAAAGTTCGAGGTAAGCCTGCACGGATCATTCAATAGAGCATAAAAAATGCTGCAAAACGCACCAAGTCCCATCCCTCTACGTTGCATCGTTCTTGAGTTACAGGCAAAAACTGATCTGTGAACGGGAAACTCAGCTTGAGAGCACGAAGCTCGCTAACCATTGCACCGATCGGAATAATATTGCTACCACCGTGTGCTCCGTTTGGTGTTCTACCTTTTTGTTGTATAAAGTTTTGCTGTATCTTCACTGCCTGTGGAATGGGAGGCCAAAAAAACAGGTGTCCTTGCGCAGTTTAGCACACATTTCGTCCACGTAGCACACATTTCGTCCACATCATGGACGAAATGTGTGCTAAACTGCGCAAGGACACCTGTTTTTTGGCCTCCCATTCCACAGGCAGTGAAGATGACCAGAGGATGGCCGCAATGAAATGTCCGCAACGAAGTGACCGGCAACCAAGTGACTGCAATGAAAGTTCTTGCAATGAAGTGATCACCACTGCAACGAAGTGACTGCCAACCAAGTGACCATATCCCACTACAGGCTACTCTCAATCCTTACAGAAAACGTCTCTTAATTCCCAAGTTATAGCCCCAAACGACTTGTATCCAAATTGTATTCCGATCCAAATGGGACACCCTGTAGTTCATCCAGAGATTTATACCCTGGCACATGAACCAGTATGCGCCTGTAATGGTGAGTGAGATGGCAGGTGGAAGAAGGACCGCAAATGGGATGCCCAATGCTGCTTCTTGGGGTACCTCAATGCTCTGATTGTGCAGCTTGTAACACAAACTGGTTCTGAAGAGAAGCTTGGCATAAGCTGCTCTGCTACTGGGGAGACCAAGAGCTACGCTCACACCTAAGCCAACCGTTGCAGAAATCCACAGCCAAATATAGCCAGTCCTTTTAAACAGACGCTTGTAGATGGCGGGATAGTGGAGACCAACGTATCGCGTCACTGACAGCAAGGCCAGAACCGCTATCGATGGGAGGGCAAAACAGCCGAGGACTGCCGCAGCTAGATTGCAATTCAGCAATTGCCATGGATAGATGACATGCGCAAAGCACAAAATCCCGTCCAAGGAAGCCAGCGCAAATAGGAACCATTTGTACTCCTCCATCACTGTGACCAAACTGAGTACAAAAATTACGCCATTAAAGGGGTTCGCCGTGGCGAAATCCAGCAGGTAAGGCTGCTATGCTGGGGTGATAGAGCAAGTTCTAAGCTTTCATTTGATGTATATATTGTATATTCGAAAATCGCTGGTTGCTCTGTTACAAGCTGTTGAAGTTTCTATTTAGTACAGGTCCAGTTCAGGGGCCAATTTTCGAGGTTTTTGGCTTGTATCTCTGGCGGGACGGCAGGTAGCCATGAGATCTGCATATGAACAGGCGTGGTTTGCGCCGACCTATCTCATGGTACCTTGCTTTTCAAATTCTCTCTAAAATTGATGAAGTTATAAGCAAACTGCTTCGAATTTTAGTGCTGTCCACAACGGAGTGGACACCACTAAAATTCGAAGCATTTTGCTTATAACTTCATCAATTCTCGCTAAAAATAGAAAAGCAAGGTACCATGAGATAGGTCGGCGGAAACCACGCCTGTTCATGTGCAGATCTCATGGCTACCTGCCGTCCCGCCAGAGATACAAGCCAAAAACCTCGAAAATTGGCCCCTGAACTGGACCTGTACTAAATAGAAACTTCAACAGCTTGTAACAGAGCAACCAGCGATTTTCGAATATACAATATATACATCAAATGAAAGCTTAGAACTTGCTCTATCACCCCAGCATAGCAGCCTTACCTGCTGGATTTCGCCACGGCGAACCCCTTTAAGAAGTAAGCCCAGAAATGATACACTGTACAAGGTGAGGTGAAGCATGTTATGGTGTCTTCTCTGTACCATGTACGCATGTGTTCCACAATCAGCTTGGCACTAAGTGAACTTCTTTCCTGAGGTGGATGTTTTCGTGTTGCACAGCTAACACCTGTCGCAGTGTTCCCCTGTACAATATATACAGTTACTCCTATGTATGGTATGGTATGTAATATGTATAGAGCACCACAATAAAATTTAGTTCATTAGTGTACGTACATACGTATGTACATGCGATGAAAAAATATTGCTATGCAAATTTCCCATGGAACGAGAGAACAAAGTTGTCCACTATTGTCTGGCCAGAGAGAGTTCGCTATGGGACTCAAGTCGCCCGGCGTAGTTTGCATGTAGTTCTGCAAAATAGCAGTAAGTGAAACATGGACAGAAATCTGCATTTTGTGAATCTATTCTACACAACATGACTTGAGTTCCATAGCGAACTCTAGTGGCTAGACTATAGGTAATCTGCCAATGTTTCTTCTAATTGTACCTACCTGTGATCAGAGACAAATTTTATGGTAATTTGCTCATTAGGGATGCTTCATTAAGGCAAGATGTCTGAGTCGTGTGAGAGTCTGAGTATAGAGGGCCGGACAGGGTCAATTTTCACCGGGTGGGGCGAATGCAGGAATCAATACCCTAGGTGTTGGTCTTCCAGAAACAAAAAAGCGCATCGCAAATTTCGTCCTGTGCAGCGAGCTACACACGCCCAAAGTACGGCAAGTCGAAAAAACGCCAAAATTGACATTTTCTCCAGATATTTCTGGTTCCACTGGAGCTATCGGGTTGATTTTTTGTACACACATAGCCCCCATTGGACCCTACCTGCGTGCAAAATTTCAGCCCTCTACGCCTCTTGGAACATAAGTTAGGGCGCTTCAAAGTTCGAAAATTATGGTAGCAGGATTCGCGATTAGGCAGGAATATGTGAATAGCGCATCATGTTGTGAATCGGCCGCTCTAATTTTTCGCTCAGTTTTTAGGGACGACCTTACTCTATGTAAACATGGAAAAAACAAAAATTCCATAGTGGTCCGAGCTCGAGCTAGAGGGGCCTGAATACTGTAATGTAGGCAGAGAAAAGGGTCAATTTCTAGGTACAGAGCGTCTGTACATCTGCACGTCCGTATGTCGAACGTATGCTGTCGTGTTCTCCAGATGTCCGTCATGTCTGTCAAATCCATAACGGATGTATCTAGGAGTACATGGATGGCACACTGCAAACAACCGTGTACTCCTAGATACGTTTTACGGATTTGACGGACGGACGTGACGGATGCCTGGTGAATGCCCCATGCATCTGTCCATCTGGCATATCTAGGAGTACTTGACACGACAAGGTACTCCTGGACACGCCGGACATACGCACATCAGACGTATGTCCTCATGTGAACGCGGCATCACTGTACAGCTCCCTATATCATAAGGAAACATGCCAGGAATGTACGTACATATTTGCGTTTATGCACAAAGCCGGCATTCCAGTATGCGCAGGCACGTCGAGTACTAATACTGATGGCTGTGCGTAAAAGCAAGCTCGCTGCTTGGCCCCTCGTTCTTGGCCATTGTACAACAGTCCACAATCCACGGAAAAATAACAATTGCATTGCATACTTACCTTGCCACCGAAGCATGAAAACTGCTGCCGATTTGAATGTTGATACACAGATGGCATAATTGAAACGCTGAGTGTGTGCAAATATGGCATCTACAGGGCCGAATAAGCACAGAGCAGGGGCCAGGGGCATGAAAACTGGGCAAATAGCACGTCGTATGCAGTCATTTCAGGCAATGAACGAGGGAGGAAGCTGCGAAGACCACAGGAATAACGCAACTGCTGCGTACATTGGCTCAAACACGGCAATGACTAATAAAAGCATGATAAAAGCACGTGGAATGCATTTTCAGGCGCACGAATGCTGGCGGAAGTTGTTGTTTCCAGTTGATCTCGTGAAAAAGTGCCCATGAGATGGCGTATGATACGGGAAATTTGAAAGCGAGTGCCCGAAACGTGACCGACGTCGCGTTGCGCTCTGTACGTAGAAATTGACCCTTTTTTCTGCCTACATTACGGTGTTCAGGCCCCTCTAGCTCGAGCTCGGACCACCGTGGAATTTTTGTTTTTTCCATGTTTACATAGAGTAAGGTCATCCCTAAAAACTGAGCGAAAAATTAGAGCGGCCGATTCACAACATGATGCGCTATTCACATATTCCTGCCAAATCGCGAATCCAGCTACCGTAATTTTCGAACTTTGAAACGCCCTAACTTATGTTCCAAGAGGCATAGAGCGCTGAAATTTTGCAAGCAGGTAGGCTCCCATGGGGGCTATGTGTGTACAAAAAATCAGCCCGATAGCTCCAGTGGAGCCGGAAATATCAGGAAAAAAGGGTCATTTTCGGCGTTTTTTCGACTTGCCATACTTTGGGCATGTGTAGCTCGCCACACACGGCGAATGTTGCGATGCGCTTTTTTGTTTCTGGAAGACCAACACCTAGGGTATTAATCCCTGCATTCGCCCCACCCAGTGAAAATTGACCCTGTCCACGAAGATTGCACAGCTCCCAGACAACCCAGTCCTGAGATACAAGGCCTCAAAGTTGACTGAAATTTGACCCTGATTTTTCACTTTTTTCACACAAAAATGGGGGTAAATAGCCCCACAGTGGGGCCTTGGGGCTATAAATTTGCACACACATAGACCCTATGGGGGTACATGTTCAGACAAATTTTGAGCCCTCTAGCCCTCTTGATTCAGGAATTAAAGCTGGTTCTGCTGAAAATCCGAAAATTGGAATTTTTTCATAATTTTCAAAATTTTGAGAGAGTTAGTCCGTGTGCCGGCTGTTTTATTTCTGAATCTTGTAGAGCAGAAAATTTGCTACAAGATAGGCTACATTTGAAAAGAAAGTCATATATGGGAAATTTGCACAGCAGGGCCTCGAAGAGTGGTGAGTAAGGGTTTTAAGAGTGTGCGTTTTCCCCATTTTTCAAGATAAATCAACAATGTCACAGAAACTCTCTCCTCAAAAGCAGCCTATCTTATATGTAAAATTTGATGTAGATTTCGAAAAAATATGTTTCACACCAAAAAAGTTAACCCCTAGCATATAATCTTACAAAAGATGTAATTGTTTGACAATTTTTGAACATTTTTGGGGTAGGGTTAAATTTTTTCAGACCAACAACAATTTTTTAGAAATCTAAATCAAATTTTACATAAGATAGGCTACTTTTGAGGAGAGAGTTTCTGTGACATTGTTGATTTATCTTGAAAAATGGGGAAAACGCACACTCTTAAAACCCTTACTCGCCACTCTTCGAGGCCCTGCTGTGCAAATTTCCCATAGATGACTTTTTTCAAATGTAGCCTATCTTGTAGCAAATTTTCTGCTCTACAAGATTCAGAAATAAAACAGCCGGCACACGGACTAACTCTCTCAAAATTTTGAAAATTATGAAAAAATTCCAATTTTCGGATTATCAGCAAAACCAGCTTCAAAGACCAAAACGGGCCTGACAAATCGCCGAGATCTCCTCACCATTCGATTCGTCGTCGTGCGGGCATCAATTTGCGCCAGATTTTGTCTTTCTAGCTGCTCTGTACGCCGAGATATTTCATTTTGCAGTTTTGGTTTTCCCCTTATTTTACTCTGTGACGAGGCATATCTTTTCATTGCGCCGTCGTCTTTTTTGTTTCTTTCGTTTTTTCTTCGCTCTCCGCCGTCTGCGCGAGCGAAGCGCGACCGGAAAAAAAGACGACGGCGCAACGCAAAAGATATCCTCGTCACAGAGTAAAATAAGGGGAAAACCAAAACTGCAAAATAAAATATCTCGGCGTGCAGAGCAGCTAGAAAGACAAAATCTGGTGCAAATTGATGCCCGCGCGACGACGAATCGAATGGTGAGGAGATCTTAGCGATTTGTCAGGCCCGTTTCGGTCTTTAACTCCTGAACCAAGAGGGCTAGAGGGCTCAAAATTTGTCTGAACATGTTCCCCCATAGGGTCTATGTGTGTGCAAATTTATAGCCCCAAACCCCCGCTGTGGGGCTATTTACCCCCATTTTTGTGTGATAAAAGTGAAAAATCAGGGTCAAATTGTGGTCAACTTTGAGGCCTTGTATCTCAGGACTGGGTGCGAATTTTCGACCCGGTTTTTTTGTAAAATACGTAAAATCAGTTGGACTATCAGCCCATGTCATTAGCCAAAAACTGAAAATTACCCCCCTGTCCGCGGTACTGTACAGCAATACTGAATCCTTCCAGACATCGCGTTTTAATTACGCTACATTGAAATATAGGGTCAGAGCGTAGCCACTCCAAAACTTACATAACGTAGGTACAACATACATCGTGAGTGGCGGGGGGGGGGGGGGGAGGGGAGGGGGTTAAAAGGTGATCAAACAAAAGTCTAATTTATGAACCATCCCTTACCGTTTTGATTTGCAATAACATTCTTCACCAAGGCAACCGAGCAATCAACAATTTGCTGCATTAGCCTTTCAAATTATTATCCGGAGAATTAAGAGAATTACCGAAGGCGAAGACTGAGAAAGGATGTCAATATATTTTTGGGATAGACAACGGTTGAGACAACAGTTGAGTTTATCATGCATTTTATGGGTATGGGCATGTCACACTACTACCCTTCGGCGATATCACCTGTCCATTTGGTTTATTTTACCAACAAAGATTCTTCCTTGCGTATGTACAGTATGTACACATGTAAATCGTATGTATGTATGTATGTATGCACAGTTACAGTACAGTTCTGTGACGTGCGGCGTTCCGTATGGCGATAGCCGGGCCCTGAAAGGGGGGGGGGGGGGACTAGTACCGAACAGGCATCAAACCCGCTATCCTCGGACACAGCTGTGGACAGGCACACCACCAGGTACCGGTCCGGGGACTTTTGGCTAAACTCGCCTTACATACCTAGAGCTAGTTTAAAGAACACTACTGGCCTCGGACGCTATTGCAATACGTACGCAGTACGTAACAGTACAGTGCATACCGCTTGCCCTTCTTACCTCGCGGGTACATCCACGGCGATAGCGCGGGGATTTTTCAGTCCCGTGGTGATGAGCTTCGCCTGATAGGTGGCGCCGCCGTTACCGCTACCCTGGCGGGGGTCGTTGATGCGCATGAGTCCGATCTCCTTCTTGCCGGAGTCGGCGTAGTAGAGGTTGCGACTGGCGTAGTCCACGGCGATGCCCTCCGGCGAGCTCAGCTCTCCCTCCAGCAGAATCGTCTCGTTCGACCCGTCCAAGTTGGCCGTGCGGATCGTGTGACCTTGAGCAAGTATGTAAGAATATGATAAGGCCGCAACCAATGCCAGGAATTGACATTAGTGGGCTACACGCGTGGTGAGTAAACTCACGGTGAATTTTGAACTTCGAGTTTCATTATTCGTGTAGAGCATTCTCACTTGCTCCCAAGCGCAAAATTTTTCTCACTTGTTCACACGACGGTGAGTTTCAAACTCACGGTTAATTCACCGGCCTCCCTATGCTTCATCACATACTTATGGGGAATTCCCCGTGAGTTTACTCACCACGTGTGTAGCGCGCTATTGACAAATTGGAGTGAATTTACACATTGATAAATTAGGTTCTTTCCAGCCCGAATTAGACCCCTACTGTATGTTTTCAAGTTCAGTGGCGCATTGGATGGCCGGGTTTATCCCGCACTACCCTACCAACCTACCTGAGATATCGGACCAATAGATGCGTTCCTGTTGGCAGTCGAAATCGATGCCGACGGCTATTTGATGGGGGACGACGACCAGCTGCTTGCCCATGGCGTCTTCCGCGACTCCGCGCTTTATCAGCGTCATGCCCTGAGCTATGATCAGCAACTCGCCTCGCTTCTCGCTGTCCTCTAAAAAAGAACACAGAACAACAGCACAGTGTGTTCTCCTTCGTTCAAATCAAAGTTGAACGTTCGAAGAAAACATAGTGGAACAATGGCGGCTCACTTTGTTCCTGATCCAAATTACCCCCTCCCCCTCCCCCAATCATATACAATACGTATGCTATCATGTCCCAATCACATTGTTGGAGAAACGCGTTGGACGTACGCTCGGCGTATGCAAAAGACATGGACAGCCATAATAGATGTACGCCGGGCGTATACGCCATGTAGGGTACTGTGGGGTAAACCCGGACACCTAAGCTTTTCTGAACTTGCCGCTTCAGCAAATGATAAACATAGTAGCTCATTTGAATGCTAGGAGAGTACAAGGAATCGCCTGGTAGAATACTTGTCTCAATCGGTCGTATGGTTGCTGAGATATACTAGGTGTCCGGGTTTACCCCACAGTACCTTACGCATTTCACTCCACTGTGAATGAGCCGTTATAATAAAAGTCTTTACGGGCGCAAGTGCGTCCATTTCCGTGATATCCGCTGCGACATCGACATTCGTACGTACGATCCATGGGCAGACAGTCGGCGTTCTCATCGCACATCTCGCGATTGTCGTAACAGCTCTCTGCAACGAGGAAACAAGATGCAACCACCTTCCGCAGTCAGTAGCAGCCACTGGAGCGCTTCAGACGTGAACTCCGAATTCGCAGCCCTGACTATACTGCAACATGTAAAATCTCCGAGTTCGCACCGAACACGCTCCGTTTTTCCAAACGTGCGTGTGAACTACTGAGTTTGTAATTTGAAGACGTGCGAGTAATTGACGTTCGTTTCGGCTGAAAACGAAGTCATTCGAAACTCGGAGCGAACTCGCTCGGAGCACGTCTGAAGCGCACCACTGAGAGTTCGCCATACAACTCAAGTCGAGTTGCGTAAAATATGTAGAATCAAAAATGCGGATGTCAGTCCGTGCTTCGTGTACCGTATTTTTGGGTGTATAGCCCCATGGGGGAATACAAAAATTGGGAGGTCCAATGGGGGGTTATACACTAGGGGGATATACAATGGGTCGGGATATACACAGGACAAAATTTATGTTTTGAGAGGTGTGTAGAGGCATGTTTTGAGGTCAAAAGTATGTGTTTTAGGGCATAGTCGCGGTTAAAACAGGGTTATTCTAGTACAAGACATGCTCAGCTAAGCCTACAGGCATAGCAGCATGGTGTAGGAGTAGCTATAGCTAGCATAGGATAGGACCAGCAACATAGATACAGTAGGTTAGGTACTTTACAGTACATGGGGGGTTATACACCAGGGGGATATACAAAGGACAAAATTTATGTTTTGCCAATGGGGGTTATACACTAGGGGGGATATACAATAGGGGGGATATACAATAGGGGGGATATACACCGAAAAATACGGTACTCATATTCTGCAGGCGTACATGCTGCAAACTACATACTACGCAACACGACCTGAGCTACATAGCAAACTCGTAGTTGGCCAGACTACAACTCACTAACAAAGAAAGCAGTGTACAGTATATAGGTACGTACGTACTGCGTATGTAGGTACAGTTCATATGAAAGTTTGGGTAGCCTGGGGCAAAACCGCCCTTTGGGCAAATCCACGCTCCTTATGGCGGTTTTGCCTTCCATCCATAACGTGGCTTTTGAAAATGTATCTCGAAGTAGCCCGTTCGGTTGCAAGCCAAACATCGTGTTAGTTGTCAACACATCGCGTTGTGTTATAATACTATGTGTCACCATATCTAACGCTATGTGTGCACTTTTCTAACACGACTTATGTTGAGGCGAAAAACGACCACCACATCTAGTGTTAGTGGTTTTTTGTGGTTTCAATACATCGTGCCAAGAATAACACGAAGTACAAACATGTGGATTTGTTTATTTTTTTTGTGGTATGTAGTGTTATTTTGTTAGTACATTTCACATTTCGACAACAATCTATACATCGTGTTAGGAACTGTCAATTAAAAAACAAAAATAACATGACATATGGAAACATATTTTCCTAACATGAAGTAAGGCTAAAAAGTTTCACCTCGCGCTAAAAATTATTTGACAATTTCATAAATCGTTTTAAAAATATACGTAGTTAAAAAATTACCTTAACACGACATCGCACTTTATAACATGAAGTATGGGAAAAAAATAGCACGATGTACTTCCGGGATGTATAGATCCCGGTTGCAACCGAACGGGATACTACTGCCCATCTTTCTTCGTCTTCAGCCATAACTGACAACGTTGGCTTGCTAGACGGATGTAAAATCGTCATAGGGTGGGCAAATTTCCCCCATGGACCGTTTCGCCCCACGCTACCCTATGTAGTACGCATGTACAAATATACGTAGATTATCAGTGGTAAGAGTAGCGAAAAGCGACAGCGTACGTTACCTTGTGGCGAACACTGGTGTCCGTCTCCGCGGTAGCCAAAGCGACACCTGCACTCATAGATGTTGGTGCCGGATATTTGCAGACAGTCCGCGTCACGATGACAATTGCGCAACACATCGCAGCCTTGGTCTACACAGAAAAGAAATAGCACACGCCATTTTTCTTCATACGTAGGCAAGTAGTAGGCAACTCGCAATGAAGCAGTACGTACGTACGTGGGAGAGAAATCGGACCGAACGGGAATCGAACCCGCTACTCTCGCTCACAGCTGTGGACTAACTTAGGCACACCAACAGGTGCCGGCCCGGTGACAGATGGCTAAGCTCCCCCTACATATAGTACAGTACCTGGAACTATGCGTAGGTTCAATCTTACTACTGGCCTCGGGCGAAATCGCCATTACGTACGTACATAAGTACGTACGCGGTACATTATACACTAGTCTCAGTCTGGCCACTAAAACAGTTCGCCATAGAACTCAAGTCGTGTTGCGTAAGATAGAAAGACAAATACGGATTTCCGTCCATGCTTCAGGTACTCGTATTCTGTAGGAGTACATACATGCTACACAATACAACTTGAGTACTTTCCTAGCGAACTTTTCAGTGGCCAGACAACAGAACCTATGTACTGTACGTACTATGGACGATATGCGGTAACGCGATCGGGACATCGGGTAGGTCGATAGCGACCCCGATGTATTTAGTGAAAGTTTGGATCGGTGCCTGCAGGGTCGTCCACCTTGTTCAATCATCTGGGAGCGAAAAAGGAGTGAGTGAAAAGAAGACCTGACAACAAATGACGTCGACGACCCTGTGCGCAGGCACCGAACCAAACTGTCACGAAATACCGCGGGGTCGCTATCGACCAATCCAATCGCGTCACCGCATATCGTAAATGGAACCAATGTAACGTAAATACTGTACCAATCTTCAAACACGTCCTGTATCCATCTCCCCTGTATCCGAGCCAGCACTGGCAGTGGTATCCGTCGCTTTGTCGGTCGTAGATGCACTGGGCGAACTGGTGACACAGGCCCGGGTCTGCGTCGCACTGCCGCCCCCTGGCTCCGCCCCTGCCAGGTCCGCCCCCGACCAATGAGCACAGGCGACCGTCGCCCTCGTAGCCCACCTGGCACTCGCACACGTACCCGCTGCCGCTGCCTACACCCGAGGAAGCCCCCTCGCGGTAGACGCAGGAAGCATAGGGAGAGCAGGCCGCCTGAGGATCGTTCGGCGTGCATTCGTCTGGAAAATACAGAGAGTCGGTGTAAATCGGGAACTAGCTCGAAGAGATACGTATGTATGTACGTAGCGAGTTCTACAGCCACATGGGGTACTAAAGCCACCCGACCCCCTAATGTTTGTGCCTCTCATTCATCAACGGAGCGTTCGGTTTCAGTATGCTCTTTGACATTTGGTAGCTAAGACTTCTACAATTGTGCCGGCACAATTTCAGCCCTGTAGTCCTTCTACCAAGGAAGTTATGAATGCTCAAACTTTCGGTTACAAAAGTTTGAAAACTCACCAATCGGTTCGCACTGAGTGACGCCATCCCCTGAGAAACCAGGTAAGCATTCGCACACGTACTCTTCTTCTCCAGTCTCTGAGATGATGCAATGGGCGCTGAGATGACAGTCGTCTGGGCCAGTGCACTTGTTGTCTAAATAAATATACAGATGAGCGACTAGTATAGTCTGACCAATTAGCAGTTGGCACTGGACTCAAGGCGAGTTGCGTAGTTTGCATGTACCTCTGCTAAATAGGAGACACGAAGCGTGGACACAAACCGCATTTGTGAATCTATTTTACGCAACGCGCCTTGAGTCAAAGTGCCAACAACTGCTATTGGCCAGACTATACAAACTATCCATTAGCTCCCGTATATCATTCACATTCTGTGGGCCAGTTGCGCTAAATACAGAGTGTCTCAAAATAAACCGAACACTTTTCCGTGCATGTAACTCTGGAACCACGCCTTAGATTTTTATGCGGTTTCTTGTATTTAGTTGCCAAGGCTTCAACTTAGAAGTGTACAAAATTTCAGCTACTTGGTCCGCATACTTCAGAAATTACGACGGTTTGAATCTCGAAGCTCAAAATCGACGTTTTTCTTCAGTATGGAGAAAAATCTCGGTCTTAATTTTCAAGATACCCAGTTCAATGCGTTTGCTGCGCTGGCACTGGGGTCAATGCATGAGATACGCATTTTCTAGCATTTTGGAACATCTTTTTTCATTACGAGACTAATTTTATTTTGGACTATGCACAGGAGGCCCCTAAATCGACACTACCAGTTCGATCAACCCTCATTTTTGACCGCCGGAGAAAGAAGGTGTTTGAGCAGCTTCCACTGGGTCTATGAAGCTAAAATTTTGAACACATCTAAGTTGAAGCCTTGGCTACTAAACACAAAAAACCGCATGAAAATCTAAGGTGTGGTTCCAGAGTTATATGCACGGAAAAGTGTTCGGTTTATTATGAGACACCCTGTATTATAAAGCGCCCTACGCTATAAAGAGTTATGGTTCGGCCCCCACGCGCCGAGAACGAAAAATGGCCTAAGCACCACTCATTAGAGTATAGGGCGCTATTAGGTGGTCGCGAGCTGACCCTTCGGTATTAGACGTTTTCAAATGTATGTTCTTGATCTGCAAGGGGGAAAAGAAAAAATTCACTGAAAAGAGGGAAATACAGAGGAATCACAGCGCGCGACCACCCAAGCCCAAGTATGTTCAGTAAACTACACAAAATGGGCAGAGGTCCATAGCCAATTCTCTCTGGCCAGGCTATAGGGTACTATGGGGTAAACCGGGACACGGGGGCAAACCCGGACAGCTAAGCTTTTCTGATCTTGCCGCTTCAGCAAATGATGAACATGGCAGCTCAATTGAAAGAGGAGGGTTCAAGGAATCGATTGGTAGAATACTTGTCTCAATCGGTCGTATGGTTGCTGAGATATACTAGGTGTCCGGGTTTACCCCCGTGTCAGAGTTTACCCCACAGTACCCCATGTACCTACGTGTCCATTCTGTTACTACCTGCTGGGGGTCCACCCTGGGAAACGCAGTTGTATCCATCTCCAGCATAACCGGGCATGCACTCGCACATGTATCGACTTAGTTCCCCATTGAACAGGCACTGGGCATCTGGATGACAGTTGTTCAACTCGTTGCATTGCACATTTCGATCCACTGCAATATTAAGACAGCACAGCTCGATTTAACACCCACCGGAAAACGTCTTCACGCTGATGGCAAACGGTTGCTCAATCGTGGTCAGCTGACATTAGGGTGGGTTGCTCTTAACCAATTGATCACAGTTGCGCAACTCCCCCATTTGTCAGTTGATCACGGTTGCGCAACCATTCTTCATTCCAGTGAGGTGTCCAGTAGTAGATGTTCACTTGGTCTACCGGGTCAACATACATACTGCAGCTCAATAGAAAAGGCGAAATGCAATAATTTTCGACCACCTTCCAATCGCGTGCATGTTTTCCCATCACCAGCGTAGCCAGGACGACAGCGACATTTGTATCCTCCGCCCACTTCCGTCTCCTCGTAAACGCAGTCCGCCTTCTCATGACAGTTATTCGCGACGTCACACGTCTCTGAATATGATCATCAATCAACTGACTACCTATCCATTATATGCAGTAAGGCGATTGGGTTGGTCGATGGCGACCCCGCGGCATTTCGTGAAAGTATGGATCGATGCCTGCGGGGTCCTCGACGTCATTTTTTGTCAACTCTTCTTTTCACTCGCTCTTTTGACGCTTCCAGATGATTGAACACTAAGGTCGACGACCCCGCAGGCACCGATCCAAACTTTCACTAAATACCGCGGGGTCGCTACCGACCAACCCAATCGTCTTACTGCATATGGTGGATAAAACAAACAAACATGGAAAAGAGAGATTCTGCGCATTGTCAACCTCCATCCAGGAAGCAGTTCTGTCCATCTCCGCTGTACGGAGGTCGGCATTTGCATTGGTAGTGATTGAGCGCAGTATTCCAGTCGCAGATACCGTACTTGCTGCAGTCATCGTGACTTGTGCAAACTGGACCTGAAAGGATCAGCAACCATACATGATCAAATATGGCATTATGGGGTTGGGTACTTCTAGGGTTCAATGGGGCAAATCCGGGCGTGGGATAATCGATAATCCAGCCACCTAAAGCTTCAGGGCTGCATATCTCAGCAATAACCAGTGTACCGATTGAGACAAATATTCATATCAATCGATTTCTCGAACTCTCCTCTTTCAAACGAGCTATTTGGTTCGTCAGTTGCTGAACCAGCCAACTTCAAACGAGTTTAGGTGGCCGTGTTTAGTTTACCCCACGGTAATGGGAGCTTCATAAAGTACGTCACGCAGAAATTTATCCGTCGTCCCCCCCCCCCCCCTCCCCTCCCCTACATCACGCTTTATTGGCCATTCCCCCCCCCCCCCCCCGTATGCTTGTGTACATAGAGTGACCCAATGTCACGCTAACGTCACATTCGCCGCAACCCCCTCCCCCCTATTTTTGCGTAACGTTCCTTATGAAGTTCCCCTAACCTACCTACCGTACCTATCACTTCACCTTCGGTGCCCGGCTCCGCGGCGTTGCTGCTGCTCAGCGGGCGGCAGTCGACGCCGTTGCCGTAGAATCCGTGGCGACAGACGCACTGCTGTCGTTGGCCGTGCGGCACCTCCCTGCACTCCGCGTCCGCGTGACACGCGTAGCCGCCGCACAGCGACTCCCCGGTGCGAATCTCCGTACGCCGATAGATACCGCCGCTGGATCCGCCAGCCGCCACACCTGCCGGTGGTACAACGAAACAGGGTTACAGAGCATGGGGTGCACAACTGATGCCGCGTTCACAAGACTTCCGTACGTCCGACGTACAGTACGTTCATACGTCCGATGTGCTACCATAGAGGCTGTACGTATGCAGTCGGACGTGTAAAGGTCCAGGGTTCGATTCCCTGGCACATCCGGCAAATTTTCCTTCTCGACTGTGTCACTCTAGTCGGCCCTGGTTCATTGAGAGGTGCCAAATAGGCGCCCTCTCCTAGGAAAACCGGCTAGCTGTCATGATCAAAACGGGAAATTGTGTGACTCAGGTCGTACGGGTGTGTAGTCAAGTGGTTAAGGCACTCGCCTGGAACGCGAGAGATCCAGGGTTCGATTTCCTGCTTGCACATCCGGCAAATTTTCCTTCTCGACTTTACACAGCAGGTTGCACAACTGATGCCGCGTTCACAAGACGTCCGTACTTTCGTACGTCCGACGTGCTACCATAGACGCTGTACGGACGTAGGTAGTCTTGTGAACGCGGCATGAACAAAGATGAGGGTCGGAGGGGAATCTATGGAGATCCGGTAAATCACGACATATTTTTATTGGATCAGACTCTGGTAGAGTAGCTGCAACTTTTTGGAAGACGGAAAACGGATCGATAATGCGTTTGGTAATGAAGTGTTTGAGCGTTTTGGGAAATACATCAGTAGTGGACAGGGAGGGAGGGAGCGAGGGAGGAAGAGGCCTTCGAGCGGAGCGACGAGCGCTGCTCGCTGGCCAAAGGAGAGACAAAAGGCACACGCAAGATTGAAAGAGTGGCATACACAACAAAACGCCGCACCGCAGCACAGCACACCGTAAGCCCAAAGAAAATAGATATGGGCAAGGCTAGCCCAAACAGGGAGGAAGGAACAACTTGCGTGCCGCAGAAAGAAGACAGGCTCGCTGGGTTGGGCAGCCCTCAAGGAGCGCATAACAAACAGCCAAGAAGGGCGATGACAAGATAAGTGGAAACCCTAACCCAAAAAATGACCAGAGAAAATAAACGCCTCTCCTCCGTCTTCCATAAACTTGAGGCTACTATACTTTGAAAAAGTTCGCCGTTACATGTGGCATAGTTCGAACGTACGTACGTAGTACGTAGTACGTACGTACATGCATATTGTTACGTACTGCGTACGTATGGCAATAGCGTCCGAGGCCAGTAGTAGTAGTGTACGTAAACTAGTTCTAGGTATGTAAGGCGAGTTTAGCCAAAAGTCCCCCGACCGGTCCCTGGTGGGGTTGCCTAAGTCCGCAGCTGTGTCCGAGGGTAGCGGGTTCGATTCCCGTTCGGTCCTATTTCTCTCCCCCCTTTTCGGGGCCCGGCTATCGCCATACGGAACGCGGCACGTCACAATATCTTACGCGTAACTACAGGCTACGGAACATATTGTATGTACGTACCATCGGCTACACACTCGACTCCATTGCCTCTGTATCCGGCTCTGCATCGGCAGGCGAAGGAGCCTTCGTAATTGAAACATTCCGCCTCCGGGTGACAGTTGTGGGTACGCGTCACACACTCGTCCACATCTGATGTCATATCAAGAAACAGTAAGACATACCGTCATTTGCAAAACATACTTTTATAGGCACATGAACACGTCAAAGTTGTACGTACTATTATGCTCAACTTTCTGCGTATGTACTGACACTACCATCCGTGCATAGCACATACAGTTGGGTACTATGGGATAATAAACCCGGCCAACTAAGCTCCATTGAACTTTGCTGTTTCGGCAAATGATGAACCAAATGGCTCATTTGAAAGAGGCGAGTTCAAGGAATCGATTGAAATAATATTGTCTCAAATCAGTCCACTGGTTTGGTTGCTGAGATATGCAGCCTTTACACTTACTGTATGTGGTCGGAATCGCATATTCCCATGCCCGGGTTTACCCACAGTACCCTACTGATACATACCCACGCAAACTCCGTCCAATTGCAGTTCGTTGGCAGTTTGCAGTTCGTATCCTTCCATGCAGTGGCAGCGATAATTTCCACCATCCGTTGGAATGCACAGCTGGTTCGGCCCCGTACATCCGTGCCTGCCTTGTTGACATGGATCCACTCCACCTCCTGAAAAAAGTATGTATGTACTTGTTGTACGTACTGCGTACGTAGGGCAATAGCGTCCGAAGACAGTAGTGTACGTAAACTATCGCTAGGTATGTAAGGCGAGTTTAGCCATCTCTCCTTGGACCGGTACGTGGTCGTGTGCCCAAAAGTTCACAGGTATTTCTGAGGGAAGCGGGTTCGATTCCCATTCGGTCCTAATTCTCTCCTCCACTTTCGGGGCCCGGCTATCGCCATACGGAAAGCGGCACGTCACGCAATTATTGCCAGCTGTTTACGTACTTACGTGGTGGTCCTTGGATGGTATTAGCAGATGCGTAGCGAACAATCTGCTCCCCTGGGTCATAAACCACATAACTGCGATCTGCCCGCAGAGTTACCATCGGCTCTAGGACAAACTAAAATCACATCCCATTTCACATAATGTTAGTACGTAGTATTTAGGGAGGTATAGTCTGTCCACTGAGAGAATATGCGGATATTTCGAGGTTGTACAATAGAGTACAATAAGGCTGTACAATAGAATGCATATACTACGCAAAGCCAATACTGTACTGGATGTACAGTATAGTATAGTACGTACGTACCTCTCTGAAAGAGCACTCGTCATATTTGATCATCTGATCGACAGTAATTTTGTACTCGTGTCCATTAACGACAGCTGTTTTTCTTGAATAAGATTTCACGATACCTGAAATGCAATGTGGAATGTGTCACTCCACATATTAGTTTGCGACTCAACATCAAGAACCCATAAGCGCACGCACGCGTGCCATCTGGAGAGAAAGGAAGCGAGCAAGTTGGAGCAGCGCGCATATAAGAGAACTCAGTCACAGCGAGCGAAAGCGTGATGAGTTGGACACAAAAAATAGATTTTGGTTTTCCGCCATCAAACGGCGTGAATGGCGATCGGTTCTTGACTGTGAGCCTAATACCAGTGCCTTGCCCAAAATGCACTGTACGCACAGCTAACGAACAAGCATATTTCTGCCAACACACCCGCGTACCAGGTCCCACGCGTCGATATTCCTCCCGGAATTCCCGTATATCCACCTGAGCATCTGCGGGAACATTTGGCAGAGTGCCAGTCAGATAGACGGTGGCCTTGAGATAGTCGTACATGTCCCGCCCGGCGAACTCCTGCTGAATCGTCGCCGTGTAGTCGTCGCCTATGTGCACCGTTGCCGATCGATTGAACAATCCGCCTAGAAAAATCATTGCGAATTAATTACTGTCGGTATTTACCCATTCATTGCCCCCCCCCCCCCCCCCCCCTATACACCCCCACATACCAAAAACACAAACCCGCCCCCCCCCCCCCCCCCCCCAGCCACAGACCCACAGAACGAACAGAACCAGAAACTACACAAAGCTACCCAAACCAACCCATCGCCACTCCCAGACCAAAGACCCAAGCTGAGAGAAATACAATAACCCTCATGTCCCGAAACCCAAACATCCCAAAACATAATCTTACACCTCTCACACCAACAAAAATGTCCCATGCATAGCCCCCCCCCCCCCTATGCAAGCCCCCCCCCACCCACCCAAACCACCAAAACCCACCCCAAAAAACAAAAAACCCACCCCCCCCCCCCCAATGCATAGCCCCACATAGGACCTCTCAATTTTTGCATAGCCCCATGGGGCTATGCATGGGTAAATACGGTATGGCGATGGTGCTGCAATTTAGCGCGGGGTAATTTGCGCCGGGGGTAATTTGGGCCACCCAACAACTTATTTCAAGTTGGAAATATGATGAAAAGTGGTGAACTCCGAATTCCGAGCGCTGACCAAGACTCAACGTGTAAAATTAATCTCCAAGTTCGCACCGAACTCGCTCTGTATAGTTGCCTCGAGTTAATAGAAGACGGAGGAAAGGCGTTTATTTTCTATGGTCACTCCTTGGGTCGGGCTTTCCAGCTATCTTGTCATCGCCCTTCCTGCCTGCTGTGCGCTCAGAAAGGGTAAATACTAGCGAAGGCTGTCTAGCCTTTGGTCTCTCTCTCTCCTTGGGGCAGCGGGCAGCGCTCCTCGCGCGATGACATTTTCCCTTCCTCCCCCTGTCCACTACTAATATGTTTCCTACACAAGCGTGACCAACACATTTCGATCCGCCAGTTCGTCTTCTATTCCCCCGAAGTGCAATCTTACATACCTGTGAGCTGAAATCCGTTGTAGGCGCCTTCGCTCTCGACCTTGGCGAAGAGCCAACCCATGACGCCTCCGATGGCGTCGAGCAGGAGGAGGGAGTAGCCGAGCTGGGGCGGGATCTGGGACAGCGCCGTGTAGCTCCGTCCGTCCGTCGTCACCACGTATGTGTGCAGATCCGTGTTCTGAATCCGCACGCCGTTCACCTCTGCGCTCAGGCGACCGTTGATGCGCTGCGGATCGCCTGTGCAATAGAGTACTCTAATACGGGAGGGAGAGCAAAGTACTTATGGACGAGTTGCGGTAACGCGATTGAGTTGGTCGATGGCGACCCCGCGAGTGAAAGTTTGGATCGGTGTCTGCGGGGTCGTCGTCCACCTTGATCAATCAAATGGGAGCGGATAAGGAGTGAGTGAAAAAGAAGAACTGACAACAAACATGGAGGCTATACACCCAAAAATACGTACAATACTGTACCTTCCTTCATGCACTCTTTCCCGTTGCCATAGAAGCCGGGGTTGCATTCGCAGCAGAATCCGTAGCGATAGTCCACGCAAGTGGCGTCCGCGTGGCATTTGGCGGCATTGGGGCCAGCCTGGACACAGCTGAGGGCGGTCCAGGGCA
>JASAMW010004489.1:0-125655 GCA_030247985.1 Epsilonema sp. ZAB3_2
CACGTAGGTACCAATAATTGATAATTTATATGCGTACGTACATAGTGTAACATACAACAAAAAAAAGCACTGTAGTTTGTACAGTATACATAGACACGTAGGTACCAATAATTATATGCGTACGTACATAGCGTGACATAAAACAAAAAGCACTGTAGTTTGTGCAGTATACATAGATGGCTTCAAAAGGTATCAGTAATTACTGATTTATGTACGTACGTATGGCCTATCTGCGTTGTCTGTATGCCTTGGTCAGCCGCTTGACTTCGGAAAGTATGGCACTTTTTGCACTCCACCAAGTGGTCCAGACGGTTAGCTTCTACATGAAGCTTTGTGCCGATGATAAATGAGAGCCAACCGTTTCCATAGTAGGGAGCAGCGATCTGCAAACAATCACCGTGTTTCTGTGATACTATATGCATTACGTACTATTGAATTCGTACCATAAACGGCAACATGGGCTTATTGTTTTTGAAAGCGTATTCCGCCTCCATTCTACAGTATTCGCTCCCTTCATAGTTGGGTGAGGCAAGCAGGACGAACACGTCCACCTGGTCGATGGCCTGCGGAATCCATTGGCACAGATCTCCGGCTAAAACACAGCTGAATTCGCATACAAACACATACGTTGTATACTGTAGGTCCTAATAACATACTGGCATCCTTCGTGTCGCAAATGACACGAACATCGGCTCCCTCCAGGAGATTCTTGAGGTGGTCCGCCATTGTTTTATCCAGCCAGCTGTAAGATAAAAAGATGCTAGGCTTCGCCATGATACCGTATGCTAGAACTGCTTCAAGAAAGAGAAAGTGACCCACCTCATCTACCGTTTTCAATCTTCAGACAAAGTAAACAAACACCATGATTTTGTTTACAAGAAAATTTCAAAATTGTCCATCGTCCAGACAAAATTTTCAATCCAAAACCCAAGCCAGACACCTTATTTCCGCTTTTGCTTGCATACGTCACGATCTTTGTTTGCATACAAATTTCAAAACTGACCATCGTCCAGACACAATTTTCAATCCAAGAAACCCAAGCCAGATAGCTTCGGATTAGTTCGCAGACACCTTTTGCTTCATTGTCAAAATTTGCTACAAACAGATCGGTTGATCTCAAACATCGCTCCTCATCTCACAAAATGGCTAACAACTACGACAACCGCGACAAGAATAACTACGCGGGAAAGATTGACACGTCCAACGGTGTCAGGATTAGTGTCACTCGTGGACCACAAGAAACGAATTATATTCATTTCTTGAAATATGACGGTATGTACAAATTGTAGCAGGGATGCGTGAGGTCGAATGCGGATAGTAGTACGTATGTACAATAATATATTTTGTCTTCAGGCAAGGACAAATATCAAATCAGTGTGTCGGAGGCGGAATACACCACGAAGCTGCTCCGCGCTTCAAAATTCATCAAGGAGCACATGTCGCGCGGTCTAAAGAACAAGGCCATCACTCTGAACAAGACCAACACCTCGCATCGACTCATGCTCATCAGCAAGAAACAAGTGGTGCTGAAGCAGGAGGCCAACAAGTTCCGACCAGAAAAGAAGTTTCAACTGAGCACGACCGAATTCATCAAGGTACTTTATACTAATACACACATACAGTACATACAATATGTACACCACGCAGCTGTACTGTTGCAGACAATGGACGAAAGCAAAAAAGATATTGAGGAATTGCTCGGAGTTTTGCACGAACGATTTGGCAGCGAGGCCGAACAGCTTCCGAAACTGCAGATGAAGCGCCCGGCGGCTGAGCAGAAAGATGGTACCTATTTTCTCTTTGCGTGTGTTGTAATTGCGCTACCTATCTATTGATTTTTATTCGCAGATCCTCCCAAGAAAAAACCGCGTCAATCTACTCCGATCCTCAACAGCCCACCACCATTCAAACCCTACGGCGGTCGATTCGTCAACGAATTCGATGATGACAGTGATGATGCGACTCCGCCAGAAAACGGAAGTCCGCTCATTTTGGATGAAAGCGGAGACGACTACGACCAAACCCAGCAGATCCCGTTTTGATTGGATACTCACGTAACGTACATCTGTACATAGCTGATTTGGTAGTTTTGGGTACATATATAGCGCATGATGCTTACTCAAGTAGCGTACGTATTGTAGGTACGGTACAGTACAGTTTTGGTGGTGTTGGGTACATACAGTACATATGTAGACACTTGCTCATGTGGTACATACCTATTGATGTGACATACATACATACATACACGTATTGTAGCATGATAATACATATGTAGACACTTACTCATGTGGTCATTCATTCGTAGGTACATACGTATTGATGTGACATACACACACGTATTGTAGCACGATACATATTGCGGTTTTATCAAGTGTTTGTCAAATAAAACTTACTCGTTATCATGGTAGCACCATCTTCATGATTTGAACTTGAAAAGCGATGGGCGCTGTGTTTCGTTTGATGCCAAAGGTGCACGGTTGATTGTCTTCTTCGTTGATGGATATTTCCACATGATAATGTATGCCCGGGCGCACTTTAACGAAGGGTGCTGAGTACCGTAGGTGACCACGGGTCTCCCGGTGGGCTATGTTTGGTGGCAGAGTGGCCAGAAATTGAATCGATTCTTGGTTGCCGATAATTTGTGGCTCACAGAGACTGCATACGGCGTACAATGTAGAATGAATGTACAGAATGTCCTCGGCGCTTTGAGCAGTGGAAAAGCAGCCAAACAGTCGGAGATAAATATCTTCTTTCGTGTTGTCCAACGCATATGGCAACAGATGATAGCATCTGAGCTGCAGTAGCCCCTCATCGCCACCAATTGACTCCGGCTTCACAAAGAATGTCGCTGATTTTATTGGAATGAGACTCATAGTCAATATTTTTCGAAAACACTTTTTGCAATCACTTGCGATTTTTATGAATAATATACGTAACTCAATCCTTTTTATACAAAACATAATCAAACACGCAAACTCGGTTTGAAAATCAAAAGACAGATGATAGCGCGAGGTGCCTCAATCATCAGTAAGTAAAATAGTAGAGCGCAACAACCCGAAAAAAAAACAAAATATCTGAGCGGCCTCATCAGCTTGAAATGCGCCTTCTCTCATCGATCGAGGAATACTGTAAAGATCGGTGTATAGCCCTGCAGGGCAATACAAACAAGATCAGCCAATTTGGGCAATCGATGTCAGGTTTAAAAGAACGACACCACGAGCGCTCACTGGCATTGTGGTTGGAGAGTTCAAATCATTGGTGACCATAAATAAGGACAGAGAAGTGGCTACATACGACTACTGAGAATGGAAGAGAAGCACAGACGGGCTTTGGATGAGCTTATAATGGTCTTCTGGCATCACGCCAACTTTGACACCCTGATTCCAGAGCTGAATCGTCGTAATTTACTGCTCGATCATCACGTGGAAATTATACAGGCACTGGTTACCAGCCCAGAGAAAGCTTGTCAACTACTTGAAATTGTGAAAAGACGTGGATCAGAAGCCTATCACCAACTGTACAAAGCAGCTTATGATAGCGGTCAAGACAGAAAGATACTGAACGCAATGCTTATGAAATGGTGATGGGATATTATGTGTACAGTATATACTGTAAATAAGTGAATTGGGTACTGTGTGTTTTCGTGTGAATACAACTGTATGTGTGTTTTGTGAAATATAATTTTTTTACAAAGTATTATTTTGTCCACACAAATTATGTACAAACATAGTACAACACACTTTACTCCTCTAACAAAGCAAGTTCTTCAGGTGTAAATTTCCATCCATACGGTAGTGTACAGTAATTGGATAACCTAATTCTCTTGTCGAAAGTCGCTCTAAACAATTTGCTGAATTCCTTCGTGTTGATGCTAAAGTTCTTGGCATCCTTTCTGAATTGGCAGGTCGGGACATTGGTCTCTGTTCGGTTGAAGATTGTCTGACGAATCACATCCGCGTTGAGTGCGTGTCTGTTGCGTACGGCCAGTCGTATGCCTTTGACCTGCAAAGAAATACAGTACGTACGTACAACCAAAATAAGTATGCATGTCTGACTGTGTGTGCAATGCGTACCTTATAAACTGTGTCGATGACATTGCCGGTGCGACGATCAGAGACGATGTAGAAGTAGCTTTTTGGTCCGGCGCCGCCAAATTCCGAAATAAAAGCGTCCTCACCGTATTTGTCTGATATTTCATCCGTCAGATCTCCCATGTATGGAGATACTGGGAAAGTCTCTTCTCCTTCCCGCTCGACGAAGACCACCGAATCTGAATGAGTAAAAAAATAATAATTATCTCACCTATGATGGATGCGTGTTATGCGTGAGTGTGCTAACCTGTGTCATAGTACAGACATTTGTCACCCAACTTCTGCAGAAGCTTGCCTAGTTGAGCCCTGGCCCATGCCGTTGTTAGGCAACCATAAACTGGGCTCGTCTTGCCATCGGACATCTGCAATGACACCAAAAATGTACGTAACTGTGTACGTACGTATGTACTGTACGTACAGTATTACCTCGTAACCCTCGGCCCATTTGAAGCCGAAAACCAATGTGTCTTTTAGTCCGATTTCAAAGCAGTCAGTGATGACCTTCCGCTTATCAGTTATCAATTTGAGTACATCGGCATAGTCGCTGAGTGTGACGTACTGCGTGTGATTGGTTTGCTTGGATAGGTAGCCCCAAAGCTAAATTTGCATTACGTACAGTATTGTACGCGTATTTTGTATTACGTACGTACTGTATGCAGCGCATGCTGTGTATACGTACAGTATCATACCTGTCTTATGACATTAGTATTATGTATGTACTGTATGCTGCGCATGCTACATGTTGTATGTACAGTAGCGTACCTGTGTTATAACAGCTTTTCCCACGCTTCTGCGGGCCGGGTTCTTTTCGATGCGGTCCAGCCTCAGTTTGACACCCTCCTTATGGAATATCTGGCTGACGAAGGCTTGCTTTTGCTCATCCGTTTCAACACCGTTTGGGAACCCGGAAGCTTCGAGTTTTTCTCTGTAGGCATCCTTGATGAATGAGGAGAAGAGCGTCTTGGTGGTCTGAAGAAAACACGCAAGGTGCATTTGATATTATTGTATGTGCGTATACACAAAATAGGCGTACCTTCGGCCAGTCCCAAACTTCGATAATCTCGTTTATCTTGTAGCCGGCGGTCACCGCGTCCTGTAGCTCCGGGCTGCACCAAGTGCCACAAATTTGTCGCTGTTGGTCGTCGTGCTCGCAGGCCTGCTGCTTGCTGTCTATACCACACTGATTGCAGAGATGGTACCTGACTTTTCCTCCATCCTCTCGTGTTGGAAGAATCGGAAAGAATAGTCGGGGCGGTGGCGAAACGACAGCCTTGACGATGCCAAAAATGTCACTTAGCGCCGGGAAATTGGATCGATAGACCTGGGGATGGCCTAATGGGTATTGTTCCCCGTGGCATGACGCCATCACGCTGGGGTAAAGGCTAAAATAGTGTACTGATGATGAGATGCTTTTATGTACGTACAGTATGTACTTTAGCTACAAAATACGTACTGTATGTACGTACATACACCGATGTACTTATGTAGGAGTTATGCACTATGTCTATGTATAGCATACCTCGTGAAATCCAAATATCTGATTCGAGTTTGGCCCGGGATCGCTTTGTAGTGGAATCGGCTGACATTTGTCCGTCCTCCTCTGAGCGCGTCTCTTGGTGCGATCGGATCCGTCCTGCGTTGGCGCGCGGTGTAGCAGCGGCGCAGATCTTTGTCCCGTCGACACATGGCGTCGAATTCGCACTCCCATATAATCTGCAGGTCGAAGCCACGCTGCTCGATGTAATGCAGCTTTTCCTGAGTCTTGGCCGCCAACTGCTCCATCGTGCGTCCATTTTGAAGGTTGACTGCTTTCTTTGGCTGGCAGTCGTGCCCGTGGAAGTGGCAGCCTGCGGTAAAAAGAAATGTAAATTGTGCACGTCTACTATGTACGTATGCAATGTGTACGTAAAATAAATAATGCATTTGCACCCCTGTACGTAATGCATAATTTATATAGAGTATGTACGCACACGTGTAATGTGTGAGTAAAATAAAATGTACGTACATAATGTATGTAATGCCATAGCATACCTAGAAATTCCATGGCCACCTTTTCTGACTCAGTTTCGTAGTATCCATCGAGAAAATATGGTCCGACCTGCACCTCTTTACCATTGTGCGCCGTATGTACCTTGATGTCTCGACCCAGCTGCTGCTGCCAGTAGTCGAGCCAGGCCATCGCTTTGACGCTGACATTTTTTCCGGTGCTACCGTATCCGTGGATGGGCAGAAGAGCCATGGAGTCTTGCGGCATGTAGTACAATCGATACACGTAGTTGACGTAACCGGGGAGAGTGCAGTAGGGTTTCTGGAATGGGTCAGTATCGGGGAATATGTTGATCATGGATTCGCGGAAAGCCTCCGCTGATTTTCGTAGCACGGTGACGTCCTGATTGCAGTAGTCCACCAACTCCTTTTCTAAGTCGAAAACCGCGCCGTTGGCTTTTTGTTCGGCGTACCATTTCAGGAAGTTGTCGTAGTCGGCCTGCACTTTGTCTTCCATACCGTAGAATTCAATGTCAGGCAATGGACCGATGTACCCACGTCGAGATGGGTGCAGGAATTTATAAGGAAAGTAGTTTTTGGTGTCCTGGATGCCATAGGCTTTTGACATGCTGGCGAGCGGCTGTTGGATGTACAGATAAGTGTCCAGGAATCGGATGCCGGTGCCGGGGATTTCCAACGTGAGGTAGCCGCCGCTCCTACGTAGCATCTTCTTAGGAAACTTTTTCAGATTGCGTAGAGCTTTCGAGATGTGAATAGAGTCATAGCCGGCAAAATTATGCATGAGGACGGTAGTGTTTCGGTACGATCGTATGAACTTCATCAGGTAGGAGATAAAATCCTCGCAGCAGTTTTCACCCGAGAATCTCATGTACGTACCATCCAGATGTTGCATGATGAGCAAAGTGGCGCGATGCTCCCCGTCGACCAATTCAGCTTCAATGTCGGCGTAGATGCGAGCGAACTCTGGCTTGACTCTCTTTCGCTTGCCGCGCTTCTTCTTCTTTGTTTGACCACCGGTCAGATCTTCCGTGTCAGACGGCTCGCTGTTGGACGATTCTGAGCCATCGTTACCCAGATATCCACGCATAAAGTCTCTGCGCTCTTCGCTCACCTCCTCTTTCTTCTTTTTCTGGCCCGGTTTCATGACGAAACATTGGTGGGGAGACGGGCGGTACGCCTTGCAGAGTGTACAGCTGAAAATGCGGCATAAAATAGTATTAACGTGTGTACCTATGTAGATACAAGGTATGGTATGTACAGCATGATGGTGTGGTATGTACGTACGTACATTATAAAGATTAATATGTAGGGTAGTCTTACAAATAATTCATGCAATGGTGTAGTTCTGGTGGCAGCAGCTTCTGTCGTTCGACTTTCTTGCGGCAGGTTGGACATCGGCGGTACTTTGCGCATTCGTCAGGGCTATGTGCATCCATACATGCGTTGGTTGGATACTGGAGGTCGCAGTCGGAACAGGTGGGCATTGGTTGAGCCGGATGCGTATCAGTGTTCTTGCATTCTGCGTTGAAACAAAGCCTGTAAATATTCATCTTACTCAAGAATACGTACCGGTATTGTATTATGGGTGTAGTATGTAGGTACCCGTATGTACTATGTTTTTATACCTGCATTCAGATTCCCCGCATTTGTGTTTCCGATGCTGGTTATAGCCTTGATGGCAGAGATCGCAGGATTTGTTGGTGTTGAAGAAGCCTGAAAGGCTGCTGATGAGTTGGTAATGATGGTTGTGCAGAAAAATGTAGATGGGGCGAAATCCTTTCTTTTCTGGGTCGCAGTAGATGGGTTTGTTGGAGGTGCCGTCGAACACGACCAGTTGGTTACTGCGGCAGGCTTTGTCGAATTTTTCATAGTCTTCGTACTCGACGTCCTTTTGCAGACTGACGCCGGTGTTTTTGCTGTGGAGAAACGCCTGTCTCCTGAGATAGCTTCCCTTTCCATGTCGCACCAAATTCCAGGCTTTCGCCTCGTCGGTATGGGGTAGAGGTCGTTTGGGTTTGCGAATCCAGTTGGCGTAGAGAAGACCGGCCGCCAGTACTTTTTGGAAACATTTCATCTCTGGATCCGGCCGGCTGGCGACGTCGATCAGTGATCTCTTCTTCCAAGCCCAGTCGCGGATGTTGGGTTCGGTTCTAGTGTTGACAGAACCCAAATCACCTCTCCCGCCTTTGGGTAATTGAGTGAAGATGACGTTCAGAACAGTGTTGCTGCCCAGAAACGCCATCTCATTAGAATTGAGCGCCCTTTCTATGCGTTCGGTGAGGTGAATGGCATCCAAACGGACATCGTCCAGGCGTGTGTAGTCGGTTTGGACGGCGCCGGTTAGCCCGTCGGTTCGAAACGCGAAACGGCCCATACAGTTTGGCGGAAGGTTTTTCTTCACAGTGTCCATGGCCGAATCTGAAAATATTTTTACCTGTGTAGGTGGAATAATGAACCTACCATGCTAAGCTATGTACGTACAACATAGTAATGTAGGTAGGTAACAGCGGGATGAGAGTTTTGTATCTACTGTACTACTTTACCTATTATGGCGTGAAGAATGGCGTATTTGTCGCTGTATTCGTGCATCCACCATTCATCTTCGTCGGTGTCAATGTGAAAGCGGTAATCTTGAACCGCAGATTTGAGTTTCATGGATTTGTTCTCCCGGATTTTCTCTAGGTGATAATGGGCGTGAGGGTTGAAGTTGGTTGGAAGGAGGTTTTCATAGAAGCGACGCTTTTGTAGCAGTTCGTCTTCATTTGTGAAAAACCAATGACCTGGCTCGCCTTCGCCGTCATGAGATTCGGTCGGGGTGATGTCGTTGTTGTTTCCGGGAGATTGGACAATATCATCATTGTGTGGTCGTTTGGCGGGTGTCTGATCGTTGTCGCTGTCGTCGTCGGATGAAGAATAGGGGACCAGACGTTTCGTTGAAGAGGTTGGTTGGGTGGACGGGTTCGCGGAAGTGGTTGGAACTGGTTTGGGTGATTGGTGTCGGATGGTTTCTCCGGAATGTCCGGTTTGTTGTTGGTGGCGTTTTAGGTGATATCGACGGGCGTAATTGCTATTACACTCGGGGCAAATGTGTTGTATTTTTTGGGCAGAATGCTGCTCGCGTTTGTGTGCGGCCAGGTAGCGAGCGGACTTGAAGATTTTGGAACATAGGGGGCAGGAATAAGAATGCATTTTGATAGCAACTTGATTCGAATCAGTCAGAAATGAAGAGTGCTTGGGTTTTAGTGAGGAGCTGTGAAAATTGTTTGTTCAAAACAATCTTGCATAGTGACCAGCAGGGGGATTGAAAATTGGATGCGGGTCTTGTTCAAACATGTTTAGATTGAAAATATTGTCTGAAAAATATGTCTGGACTTTGGTCAGAGTGTAAACAAGAAGTGACGTCACTGGTGAGAAGTGTGCAGAATCGGTGTAAACAAGTGATGAAATATTGTCTGCAAAACATGTCTGGACATTGGCCAGTCTGTAAACAAAAAAGTGACGTCACTGAAAGCGCGCAGAATCGGAGCGCAAGCGTACATTGAGTGTGCCGGCTTGTTTGGGTGCCTGTAAACAATGAAATTTCTCCATGAAGCTGAAAATCTCCTGCTTTCTTTGTTATCATAAATTCTCCTCCAGAAACAAATTGGAGAAGCATATGATAGCTCTTCATCCATCGCAAATCTGGAAATTGAAGCGACCCAAACCAAAAAAGCGCTGACCAGCTGAATTGTCGAGTTCGATCGAGAGTTGAGTAGTAATGGAAGACAAGCATCGACACGCTTTGGACAAACTAACAATGCCTTTGTGGTATTATGCCAATTTGGAAACATTGGTTCCAGAATTACAACGACGAGGTGTACTACTGCATCATCACATGAAGATTCTACACGAACTGGCAACAAAGCCAGAAAAAGCTCGAAAACTGGTGGACATATTGAAATCAGGAGGACGAAATACGTACCGTCAATTGTATGAGTCAGCAGTTGTTACTGGACAGGATAAAGAATTACTCATTCAGATAATTATTTTATCATGACTTCTGGTAATAATGAATGAAAATTCCGAAGGTAATTGTAAACTGTGTACATAAGTGATGGAGACTGTTCAGTTTGTGATTAAACTGTGTACATAATGTATGTGTGTGTTTGTGTGTTTGTGTGGTGTAGAGTTTGTATGTAAAATTTACTTGTGTATGCTCGCGAAGTACACGACATGTGTAAAAACGTACGTACATAATAAAAAGTACTACCACATAACCGTACTACGTATATAACACATATTCGTACTACGTACATATCACATAATCGTAAAGTATGTAACATAGGTATTACAAACACATAACACATAACCGTAGTACGTGCGCAACACAGGTACCTTCCACCACAGGGCAATACAGACTGCCCATCTACCCACAGTACATACGTACACAACATTTCGGTCGGGGCAGCTCGGGGTAGCATGGGCGGTCGGGGTAGTATGGGTAGTTGGTGCGGTATGGGCAGCATGGGCAGTCGGGGCAGCATGGGCAGTCGGGGCAGCATGGGCGGTCGGGGGCAGCCCGGGGTAGCATGGGTAGTTGGTGCGGTATGGGCAGCATGGGTAGTCGGGGCAGCATGGGGCAGTCGGGGTAGTATGGGGCAGCTTGGGTAGCATGGGCAGCTAGGGCAGCCCGGGGCAGTCGGGGTAGCATGGGGTAGATGGGCAGTCTGTATTGCCCTGTGGTGGAAGGTACCTATCGAGGCACCATTACTACTGTAATTTGCATAGGAAATGTCGACAGTTGATGCAAGAATAATTTACATGAAAGGAACAGTGTGTTAAAGAGTGGAATTTGCATAAGAAAAATAAAAATGTGACGAAAATTGAGACATGTCACAGACTAGTTATTTTGTGCTTTTGCTCAGTTGCTGAGCAGCGGCGCTATTGCATTGAAGAATCACAGGGGAAAAATTGTGCATAGTCAGTGAGAAAGGGAAGGATTTTCTTCTGAAAGGATGGTATCTTCAACAGCAATTCAAAAGGAGAACTCTCTTTTGGAAGGAGTGCGTGTTCAAGAGCGATTCAATAAAACAATGCCTGGAATACTGTGGATGAAGAACATCTCAAATGGCAGGAAAGAAAAGCAGGTAATTTTGAAAAGAAGCTCTGCAGCAGATACAGTACTTATAGCTGTACAATAGATTCATTTCTGGATTGTGTGCATTTTGCAATAGCTAAACAGAAACCAAATTATTATGGGAGCATGCATGATTGTTTAGCTACTGCAAGAAACAATGAAAGATCGCCTCAAGGTGCCAAAAGACAGATCACCTGTAATGGTGCCAGTAACATCACTTGTGCAAAGATCAGCTAAAGATTCCTCAAATAGTGATACAAACCAATACCAGTGCAGGAAAGCACGATTTACGACAATACGAAAATATGTACTTATGGAAAAATCCAATAGAAATGCAGAATGGGATTGTGTGCATTTTGCAATAGCTAAACAGAAACCAAATTATTATGGGAGCATGCATGGTTGTTTAGCTACTGCAGCAAGAAACAACAAAAGATCGCCTCATAAGGCGCCAAAAGACAGATCACATCTGTAATGGTGCCAGTAGCATCAATTATGCAAAAATCAGCTAAAGATTCCTCAAATAGTGACAAATCAATACCAGTGCAGGAAAGCACGATTTACGACAATGGATGAAAATACCTCTGGATAAATCCAGTAGAAACGCAGATTCAGGTTCATGTCAACGAAACTGTGAATATGTGACCAATATGGTGCTGTGTCCCCTGATACTGTACTTCCCCGATTATGCACACCGTTTTTCTCTGCTTACGAACCTGCTTTACCCATTCCGCCTGACAGGACCGAAAGGTTTTTAAGGCGGAGGGGTTAACCAACTCTCAAGACAAACATCAGCCTACCTCTCAGGTCGCTTCTCACAAAAAACAGCGCAATTCTAAGCTGCTCCAACACTTCACCTTTGCAACAATTCCCTAAAACCTGCCTATTGTAAGGGCATCACTCATGTTTGGCCCTCAGGACAAACATTAGCTAATCTCCCATACAGCATATCTAAAAAGCCACCACCATCTTCTGCAAATAAGCTCCTCAATCACTCCAACCAACCTCTCAGGTCGCTTCTCACAAAAAACCAGCGCAATTCTAAGCTGCTCCAACACTTCACCTTTGCAACAATTCCCTAAAACCTGCCTATTGTAAGGGCATCACTCATGTTTGGCCCTCAGGACAAACATTAGCTAATCTCCCATATAGCATATTTGAAAAGCCACCACCCTCTTCTGCAAATAAGCTCCTCAATCACTCCAGCCAACCTCTCAGGTCGCTTCTCACAAAAAAACCAGCACAATTCTAAGCTGCTCCACCACTTCACCTTTGCAACAATTCTCTAAAACCTGCCTATTGTAAGGACATCACTCATGTTTGGCCCTCAGGACAAACATTAGCTAATCTCCCATATAGCATATCTGAAAAGCCACCACCCTCTTCTGCAAATAAGCTCCTCAATCACTCCAGCCAACCACTCAGGTCGCTTCTCACAAAAAACCAGCGCAATTCTAAGCTGCTCCACCACTCCACCTTTGCAACAATTCCCTAAAACCTGCCTATTGTAAGGGCATCACTCATGTTTGGCCCTCAGGACAAACATTAGCTAATCTCCCATACAGCATATCTGAAAAGCCACCACCATCTTCTGCAAATAAGCTCCTCAATCACTCATCTTATCAAAAATCTCAAAACTACTTAAAGCCTTTTTAAGACCTGCTTGTTAGTAAGTTCGAAGTTTATTGTTTTCTCGTGCTATAGGAGTTTTTCAATTTTTGTTAGTTGAGGAAAGTATGTTTGTCATTTTTGTTGTTGTTTGTTATCCATGAGTTATGTTTTGTTGTTTTTTTGGACTGGTTGTTTGCTTTTTTTTTTTTTTAAGGGGGAGAAGGAATAGGGTGATGTTGTGGAATTAGGGTTTGGGAGTTGTATACAACTGATGCTTTTTGCGCAATTTTATGGAGATTATCTTGTTGGAATGATTTGGCTCCCTTTATCCGATTTTTTTGGGTACGCTTAGCCATCCGCCTTTGTTTTTATGCGGTTTTTTGTATTTTGTAGAGGCTTATAAGACAAATTTCAATATGTGTCATTGAGATAGAGGTTGATTAAATGGTTTTATGGTATTTTTTAAGTACTGTTTCATGTTTGTTGCTGGATGGGATAATGTGGAAACATTTCTAGCTTTTTGACTTTTCTTTAGAGGTAATTTATATCTCATGAGATTACCCCTAAATCGCCTACAGTGACTTGTTTTTTGGAGAAAAGGTGTTTGCGCTTCCCTGGGTAGAGTAATTTTGACTCTCAGTCCTGCACAAACGATGGTGGGGGGGTTTATTTTGAACACCCTGTACGGGTAGCCATGAGACTTGGTTGTCGTAGATGGACGTTTTGTGCGTTCCCTTTGCGCTGCTTTCAGACTCAGCCTGCCGCCCATTTAATTCTTGTCTTCTCTTCTGCTGAGTAGGTAGGCTTTTAAAATCCTGACAATACTACGGTGTACGTACATATTACCTATGATTACATTCCAGTCGTACATTGACAATATTAGCATTCATCATTGCTAACAAAAACATCATGTATAAGAATAGTGGATACATACGTAATAAGGGTGTCTCATAATAAACCGTCCACCTTCCCGTGCATTAACTCTGGACCACACATAGATTTTAATGCGGTTTTTTGTATTTTGTAGGAAGGCTTCAACGAGATGTGTACAAAATTTTAGCTTCCTAGGCAGTGGAAGCTGTAAAACCTTTTTCTAGGGTAAAAAAGGTTTTACTGGAGTGGTTTAGGGGATCTGTGATGAGTAATAAAATTAGTAATGGTGTAAATGTAGGATTTATTATGCATTATCAGTGGTAGAAAGTAGGTTTGATAAAGATATTTTCTCATAGTAAAGGAAAACTGATTTTGAGCTTCGTTGTCATAGTCTCGAAGTGTGTGAACCACATCGTTGAATTTTGTATACTATTGTTGAAGCCTTGACTAAAAATAAAAAGATAAATAAGATGTGGTCAGGATGGGAAGGTGGAGGTTTATTTGAACACTCTTATAAAGCATATATAATAAAAAGATTTAGACAATGCAATGAAAAACGAAAAAGATAAATGTTCTCTATGACAAAACAGTAGGGAGAAAGAAAACTGATATGTTTTATGAAAAGATAATATAAAAGAATGAAAATTGGAAAAAGATGAGAAAATTGTATGAGAAATCAATTATAGCTAATTCAAAGATAAGCATTTACTTTTCTACTTTTCCTTTTCTTTTCTTTTCCTTCTCTGTGAAAAGAAAAAGAAAAAAGGAAATTTGTTAACAAATTCCGAGTACTATAGAAAAAATTCAAAGAAAAGATGAACTATGGAAGAAGTAAGGAAAAGAGCTAGCTTAAAGGAAAAGAGTAGTTAAATATTGAGAAAATTACACAAAGCATACTTTTTCCTTCAACTAATGAAAAAATTTTTGAAAAAGTTACCTATAGAGAGAAAAAATAAACTTCGAATTACTACTGAGAGCTTACTGAAAAGCTTATAGCTAATGCTAGCATCAATTCCACCAACCAGGAAACCTACCATCAACAGAAAAATGCATACTCTACAATCCAAGCCGTTGAAATTTGGAAAAAACCTTCCTGCTCGAAAATAAGCGACAGAAAAATTTTTCCAGTACTTAAGCGAATTTAAAGGGGAACTTTGGGCGGAAAGTTCGGGGTAAGCCTGCATGGATCATTCGATAGAGCTTGAAAAATGCTTCAAAACGCACCAAGTCACATCCCTCTACGTTGCGTCGTTCTTGAGTTAGAGGCAAAAATTGATCTGTGAACGGGAAAATGCACGCGAGAGCATGTAGCTCGCTAACCGTTACACCAATCGGCATAATTTTCCTACCACCATATGCTCCACGTTGAGTTCTACATTTTTGTTGTATAAAGTTTGCTGTATCTTCACTGCCTGTGGCATGGGAAGCCAACAAGCAGGTCTTAAAAAGGCTGTAAGTAGTTTTGAGATTTTTGATAAGATGAGTGATTGAGGAGCTTATTTGCAGAAGATGTTGGTGGCTTTCAGATATGCTGTATGGGAGATTAGCTAATGTTTGTCCTGAGGGCCAAACATGAGTGATGCCCTTACAATAGGCAGGTTTTAGGGAATTGTTGCAAAGGTGGAGTGGTGGAGCAGCTTAGAATTGCGCTGGTTTTTTGTGAGAAGCGACCTGAGTGGTTGGCTGGAGTGATTGAGAAGCTTATTTGCAGAAGAGGGTGGTGGCTTTTCAGATATACTATATGGGAGATTAGCTAATGTTTGTCCTGAGGGCCAAACATGAGTGATGCCCTTATACAATAGGCAGGTTTTAGGGAATTGTTGCAAAGGTGAAGTGGTGGAGCAGCTTAGAATTGTGCTGGTTTTTTGTGAGAAGCGACCTGAGAGGTTGGCTGGAGTGGTTGAGGAGCTTATTTGCAGAAGAGGGTGGTGGCTTTTCAGATATGCTATATGGGAGATTAGCTAATGTTTGTCCTGAGGGCCAAACATGAGTGATGCCCTTACAATAGGCAGGTTTTAGGGAATTGTTGCAAAGGTGAAGTGTTGGAGCAGCTTAGAATTGCGCTGGTTTTTTGTGAGAAGCGACCTGAGAGGTTGGTTGGAGTGATTGAGGAGCTTATTTGCAGAAGATGGTGGTGGCTTTTTAGATATGCTGTATGGGAGATTAGCTAATGTTTGTCCTGAGGGCCAAACATGAGTGATGCCCTTACAATAGGCAGGTTTTAGGGAATTGTTGCAAAGGTGAAGTGTTGGAGCAGCTTAGAATTGCGCTGTTTTTTTGTGAGAAGCGACCTGAGAGGTTGGCTGATGTTTGTCTTGAGAGTTGGTTAACCCCTCCGCCTTAAAAACCTTTCGGTCCTGTCAGGCGGAATGGGTAAAGCAGGTTCGTAAGCAGAGAAAAACGGTGTGCATAATCGGGGAAGTACAGTATCAGGGGACACAGCACCATATTGGTCACATATTCACAGTTTCATTGACATGAACCTGAATCTGCGTTTCTATTGGATTTATCCAGAGGTATTTTCATCCATTGTCGTAAATCGTGCTTTCCTGCACTGGTATTGATTTGTCACTATTTGAGGAATCTTTAGATGATCTTTGAAAAAGTGATATTACTGGCACCATTACAGACGTGATCTGTCTTTTGGCGCCTTGAGGCGATCTTTTGTTGTTTCTTGCAGTAGCTAAACAATCATGCATGCTCCCATAATAATTTGGTTTCTGTTTAGCTATTGCAAAATGCACACAATCCAGAAATGAATCTATTGTACAGCTATAAGTACTGTATCTGCTGCAGAGCTTCTTTTCAAAATTACCTGCTTTTCTTTCCTGCCATTTGAGATGTTCTTCATCCGCAGTATTCCAGGCATTGTTTTATTGAATCGCTCTTGAACACGCACTCCTTCCAAAAGAGAGTTCTCCTTTTGAATTGCTGTTGAAGATACCATCCTTTCAGAAGAAAATCCTTCCCTTTCTCACTGACTATGCACAATTTTTCCCCTGTGATTCTTCAATGCAATAGCGCCGCTGCTCAGCAACTGAGCAAAAGCACAAAATAACTAGTCTGTGACATGTCTCAATTTTCGTCACATTTTTATTTTTCTTATGCAAATTCCACTCTTTAACACACTGTTCCTTTCATGTAAATTATTCTTGCATCAACTGTCGACATTTCCTATGCAAATTACTCCCTAAAGCACATGTTTTTCCCTTTTCCCCTATATGCAAATTATTTTCTCTGAGCTCAACTACTTATCCTGTGTTTTCATCGTTTGCCCAGTTCGTCGCGATGGTGTAGGCGATAGAGCTTTCGTCTTCTAATCCTACGGGATGGGCTGGTGTGAGATTCGAACCCGGGATCGACCAAATTTTTCGCAAAAATGTCAACGAAACACTAAACCTCCAAAACGTCAACGAAACACTAAAATCTACAAAACGTCAACGAAACACTAAAATCTCCGAAACGTCAACGAAACTTTGTAATGGGACGTATCGCCGCCACATACATAGGATCGCCAAATTGAAAAATTGAAAATTCTCCTATACCTACACAGTACGTAACCCTATCCTACAGCATACTACGTAAGACCCCTATACCCCTATGATGAGCGCAACCCACCATGGTAGCTCTTACGACTGAGGTCGTAAGGGCAAAAACCGTGTGTAATTGCGCAGTTGAACACATTTCGTAGGTCCATGAAATATATGTGTTTAACTGCGCAATTACACACGGTTTTTGGCTTCCCATGCCACAGGCAGTGAAGATACAGCAAAACTTTATACACCAAAAATGTAGAACTCAACGTGGAGCATACGGTGGTAGCAAAATTGTGCCGATTGGTGTAATGGTTAGTGAGCTACATGCTCTCGCGTGCATTTTCCCGTTCACAGATCAATTTTTGCCTCTAACTCAAGAACGACGCAACGTAGAGGGATGCGACTTGGTGCGTTTTGAAGCATTTTTCAAGCTCTATCGAATGATCCATGCAGGCTTACCCCGAACTTTCCGCCCAAAGTTCCCCTTTAAACTAACTGAAAAGCAACATAGCCAACGCTAGCATCTACTTCACCAAACAGGATACCTACCATCAACAAAACAAACCATTTGCTACATTCCAGGCCCTTAAAATTTGGAAAAAGTGCTTCAAGCGCGAAAATAAGCGACAGAAAAATTTTTCCAGTACTAAATTTTAAAATTTAAAATAATTCACATTGAGAACTGTGCATTATTGGGAAGACAATATAATGGTTGATAAGAGTATAACGGTGGACAACAGTAATGATGGACAACAATGTAATGGTGGACAACAGAATATTGATGGATAGTAGTGACCCATGCGACACATTCTCAACACAGAGGTCACGTAGACGCATGCGTTTTTTTATTTTCAATGCAGCTAAAATAAAAGTTGTCAAGAGATTTTTAATCGCTTTTGGTGCTACGTTGGCTAGATCCTGAGATAAATAGTGCGTGGGGAATGCTGGGGCTACGTGTACTTTAGATTTTAGAAATGAGGAAGTGTGCAATGAAAGATAGTGAGAAGTGAGAATTGTGCATTATTGGGCAACAATATAGTGGTGGATAAGAGTATAATGGTGGACAACAGTAATGATGGACAACAATGTAATGGTGGACGGGAAGGAAACAGAATATTGACCGATAGTATGACGCATGCGACACATTCTCGACACAGAAGGATGGCACGTAGACGCATGCGTTTTTTTATTTTCAATGCGGCGGGGGGGGGAGGGGGAGTGTAAAATAATAGTTGTCGAGAGATTTTTAATCGCTTTTGGCACTACGTTGGCTAGATCCTGAGATGAATGAATGAGTGGGGAACGCTGGGGCTATGTGTACTTTAGATTTTAGAAATGAGGAAGTGTGCAATGAAAGATGGTGAGAACTGTGCATTATTGGGCAACAATATAATGGTGGATAAGAGTATAACAGTGGACAACAGTAATGATGGACAACATTGTAACGGTGGACAACGGTATAACGGTGGACAACAGAATATTGAAGGATATTAGTGACGCATGCGACACATTCTCGACACAGAGGGCATGGCACATAGACACATGCGTTTTTTTATTTTCAATGCGGCTAAAATAAAAGTTGTCGAGAGATTTTTAATCGCTTTTGGCACTACGTTGGCAAGGTCCTGAGATAAATAATGCGAGGGGAACGCTGGGGCTACGTGTACTTTAGATTTTAGAAATGAGGAAGTTTGCAATGAAAGATGGTGAGAACTGTGCATTATTGGGCAACAATATAATGGTGGATAAGAGTATAATGGTGGACAACAGTAATGATGGACTACAATGTAACGGTGGACAGTAGTATAACGGTGGACAACAGAATATTGAAGGATATTAGTGACGCATGCGACACATTCTCGACACAGAGGGCAGGACACATAGACGCATGCGTTTTTTATTCCCCCCCCCCCCCCCCCCCCCCCCAACACCAACCATTTTCAATGCAGCTAAAATAAAAGTTGTCGAGAGATTTTTAATCGCTTTTGGCGCTACGTTGGCTAGATCCTGAGATAAATAATGCGCGGGGAAGCTTACTAGAATAGAAAAGAAGCAATAAAGAAAAACTCATACAACAATATACCTATTACCTTCATAGCTCTCTATCATAGCCCCCCTATCATAGCCCCATATCAAAACATAAAAAAACCCATGCATAGCCCCCCCCCCCCTATGCATAGCCCCATATGCACTTACAGTACTAAGCTGCCTTATAAGCTGGCATAAACTACCCATAGCCACTCCCACATCAAGCTAAGAGCCTATAAGCCGCTGTTTTACTAGAATAACCCGGACCTCACTATCCCTAAAACACCACCTAAAAAAAGCCCTACCACCTCTCAAAAACATAAAAAACCCACATAGCCCCCCCCCCCCAAGCCCCCCCCATAGCCCCATATAGACCCTCAATTTCACTATCACAGAAATACAAAAAAAAACACAACAAAAACAAAGAAAACAAAACAACAGAATAACAAAGACACACACACTCACACAGAGCACTAGACCAGCGTTTTTTTTGCTGGGGGGGGTAGGGGGGGGGGCTCTCGACAACTTTTATCTTTTAGCCGCATTGAAACATAAAAACACGCTGTGTCTACGTGCCCTCTGTGTCGAGAATGCATCGCAGGCGTCACTACTATCCATCAATATTCTGTTGTCCACCGTTACATTGTTGTCCATCATTACTGTTGTCCACCATAATACTCTTATCCACCATTATATTGTTGCCCAATAATGCACAGTTCTCACCTTCTTTCATTGCACATCCTCATTTCTAAAATCTAAAGTACATGTATCCCCAGCGTTCCCCATGCATTATTTATCTCAGGATCTACCCAACATAGCGCAAAACGCGATTAAAAATCTCTCGACAACTTTTATCTTAGCCACATTGAAAATAAAAAAACGCATGCGTTTACGTGCCATGCCTTTCTGTGTCGAGAATGCATCGCATGCGTCACTACTATCCATCAATATTCTGTTATCCACCGTTATACTGCTGTCCACTATTACATTGTTGTCCATCATTACTGTTGTCCACCATTATACTCTTATCCACCATTATATTGTTGCTTAATAATGCACAGTTCTCACCATCTTTCATTGCACACTTCCTCATTTCTAAAATCTAAAGTACACGTAGCCCCAGCGTTCCCCCGCATTATTTATCTCAGGATCTAGCCAACGTAGCGCCAAAAGCGATTAAAAATCTCTCGACGACTTTTATTTTAGCCGCATTGAAAATAAAAAACTCATGTGTCTACATGCCGTCTGTGTCGAGAATGCATCACAGGCATCACTACTATCCATCAATATTCTGTTGTCCACCGTTACATTGTTGTCCATCATTACTGTTGTCCACCATTATACTCTTATCCACCATTATATTGTTGCCCAATAATGCACAGTTCTCACCTCTTTCATTGCACACTTCCTCATTTCTAAAATCTAAAGTACATGTAGCCCCAGCGTTCCCCACGCATTATTTATCTCAGGATCTAGCCAACGTAGTGCAAAAAGCGATTAAAAATCTCTCGACAACTTTTATTTTAGCCGCATTGAAAATAAAAAAACGCATGCGTTTATGTGCCATGCCCTCTGTGTCGAGAATGCGTCGCATGCGTCACTACTATCCAGCAATATTCAGTTATCCACCGTTATACTGTTGTCCACCGTTACATTGTTGTCCATCATTACTGTTGTCCACCATTATACTCTTATCCACCATTATATTGTTGCTTAATAATGCACAGTTCTCACCATCTTTCATTGCACACTTCCTCATTTCTAAAATCTAAAGTACACGTAGCACCAGCATTCCCCCACATTATTTATCTCAGGATCTAGCCAACGTAGCGCCAAAAGCGATTAAAAATCTCTCAACAACTTTTATTTTAGCCGCATTGAAAATAAAAAAACGCATGCGTCTACGTGCCCTCTGTGTCGAGAATGCATCGCAGGCGTCACTACTATCCATCAATATTCTGTTGTCCACCGTTACATTGTTGTCCATCATTACTGTTGTCCACCATTATACTCTTATCCACCATTATATTGTTGCCCAATAATGCAGTTCTCACCATCTTTCATTGCACACTTCCTCATTTCTAAAATCTAAAGTACACATAGCCCCAGCGTTCCCCACGCATTATTTATCTCAGGATCTAGCCAACGTAGTGGAAAAAGCAATTGAAAATCTCTCGACAACTTTTATTTTAGCCGCATTGAAAATAAACGCATGCGTCTACGTGCCGTGCCCTCTGTGTCGAGAATGCGTTGCCTGCGTCACTACTATCCATCAATATTCTGTTGTCCACCGTTACATTGTTGTCCATCATTACTGTTGTCCACCGTTATACTCTTATCCACCATTATATTGTTGCCCAATAATGCACAGCTCTCACCATCTTTCATTGCACACTTCCTCATTTCTAAAATCTAAAGTACACGTACATCTAAAGTACATCTAAAGCATTGCCCACGCATTATTTATCTCAGGATCTAGCCAACGTAGCGCCAAAAGCGATTAAAAATCTCTCAACAACTTTTATTTTAGCCGCATTGAAAATAAAAAAAACTCATGTGTCTACATGCCCTCTGTGTGGAGAATGCGTCGCATGCGTCACTACTATCCGTCAATATTCTGTTGTCCACCGTTACATTGTTGTCCATCATTACTGTTGTCCACCATTATACTCTTATCCACCATTATATTGTTGCCCAATAATGCACAGTTCTCACCATCTTTCATTTGCACACTTCCTCATTTCTAAAATCTAAAGTACACGTAGCACCAGCGTTCCCCCGCATTATTTATCTCAGGATCTAGCCAACGTAGCGCCAAAAGCGATTAAAAATCTCTCAACAACTTTTATTTTAGCCGCATTGAAAATAAAAAACGCATGCGTCTATGTGCCCTCTGTGTCGAGAATGCGTCGCATGCATAACTACTATCGGTCAATATTCTGTTGTCCACCGTTACATTGTTGTCCATCATTACTAACTGTGCATTATTGGGCAACAACATAATGGTGGATAAGAGTATAACGGTGGACAACAGTAATGATGGACAACAATGTAATGGTGGACAACAGAATATTGGATGGATAGTAGTGACGCATGTGACGCATTCTCAATATTGATGGAATATTGATGGATAGTAGTGATGCCTATGATGCATTCTCGACACAGAGGGCATGTAGACACATGAGTTTTTTATTTTCAATGCGGCTAAAATAATAGTTGTCGAGAGATTTTTGATCGCTTTTGGTGCTACGTTGGCTAGATCCTGAGATAAATAATGCATGGGGAATGCTGGGGCTACGTGTACTTTAGATTTTAGAAATGAGGAAGTGTGCAATGAGAGATGGTGAGAACTGTGCATATTGGGCAACAATAGAATGGTGGATAAGAGTATAACGGTGGACAACAGTAATGATGGACAACAATGTAACGGTGGACAACAGAATATTGACAGATAGTAGTGATGGATGCGACGCATTCTCGACACAGAGGGCACGGCACATAGACGCATGCGTTTTTTTATTTTCAATGCGGCTAAAATAATAGTTGTCGAGAGATATTCAATCGCTTTTTGCACTACGTTGGCTAGATCCTGAGATAAATAATGCGTGGGGAACGCTGGGGCTACGTGTACTTTAGATTTTAGAAATGAGGAAGTGTGCAATGAAAGATGGTGAGAACTGTGCATTATTGGGCAACAATATAATGGTGGATAAGAGTATAACAGACGATGGCGGACGAAGGCGGATGAAGGTGGACAAAGGCGGACGAAGGCGGACGAAGGAGGACGGAGGTGGATGGAGGCGGATGAAGGTGGACGAAGGCGGACGAAGGCGGGGAAAGGTGGACCTGGACCTGGACCTGGACCGGATCTGGACCTGGACAAAGGCGGATGAAGGCGGACGAAGGCGGATGAAGGCGGACGAAGGTGGATGAAGGTGGACGAAGGCGGACGAAGGCGAACGAAGGCGGACGAAGGCGGACGAAGGCGGACGAAGGCGGACCTGGACCTGGACCTGGACCAGGATGAAGGCGGACGAATGAGGATGAAGGTGGATGAAGGTGGATGAAAGCCAACGAAGGCGGACGAAGGCGAACGAAGGCGGACGAAGGTGGATGAAGGCGGACGAAGGCGGACCTGGACCTGGACCTGGACCTGGACCTGGACCTGGACCTGGACCTGGACCTGGACCTGGACCTGGACCTGGACGAAGGCAGACAAAGGTGGACAAAGGCGGACAAAGGTGGACGAAGGTGGACGAAGGTGGACGAAGGTGGACGAAGGTGGACGAAGGCTTCATCCACCCTCGTCCACCTTCGTGAAGAACCATGAATCATCAAGAACCATCAATCAAATACCCTTATCACCATTGATGGTTCTTGATGATTCATGGTTCTTCACACTCATAACTAGTGTGTCATTTAGGCGGAGCTAAATTTTTAGGAAGTCCGCGTTGGTTGTTTGGTTGTGTATTAGTTAATTCCGAAGAGAGAGATAATGACGATTGATATGAAAACGGTTGAGTATTAGTTATTACCCTCTCTTCTCTTACCGATGCCGATCTCTTCTATTCAAAAGTTCGCAGCACGAAACTTACGCTGTGTCGTCGCCTGCGTTGTTTTCGCCTGCGTGTCTGCGTCGCCGTGTGTTCGTCAGAAGTCTGTGACGTGACTGTGTACGGTCAAGGAGTCCTTGGCACGACGCGCATGGACTACTGAAGTAATGTGGGTCTTGCATATGGACTAGAAAGTTATTTAGTCGTGTATACGCAAGCATGGCTAAAGTCGTTCAGTGGTACAGTGTTTGTACTGTGGTATGCAGATGGGATAAGAGAAGTTGGGGTTATTTCAAGCACAAGTAGCTATTATGCACTTGATTACACTTATTTCGGGTTATTTTAAGCATTTTTACCAGCATGTCTATGCAAAAATAGTACTGCATCCATACTAACTGTGCAGGTAAATACCCTAGTAACACACTATGCAAAAGAGTTTGACTTCCAAGAAGGTGCGACGACTATCATGTGCCTCTTAATTCTCGCGCATACAATACATGGGAATGTGCCCCAAAATCTGGGGAATCAATTGAATATTATGACTTGGGTGATCTGAGATCTGGGTGGCTAGATATTGGCAAGAGAAAGTTGCCAAGTGGGCTATTTCACCTGCGGACACTGGACACTGTACTTACCAACTGGAACTCTGCTACTCATTTTTGTCATATTGTCTTTAGACCGTGCAACCATCTTGTTTGTCGCGCCTTATCAAACTGTTCGTTTTGTTGTTTATTGGTTTGCCTAATAATGTTGCCTGTCCTTGCGGCTATAGCCGCTTTGCCCAAGAAGCCAGGTTTCGGCTTGTGCTTCACTGCCCAAGGCACTTCGGTGCCACTGCATAAAACACCTTTGGTGCTGCTGTTTATGTTGCTTATTTGCTGGCTGGTTATCTACTGTTATTTCTGTGGCTGTTTTGCCGTTTTGCCATCTTCATTTTGTGCATAAAACATTTTTTTGCTGTTGCCTGTGTGTGTCACTTTGTTCACCGCTAATAATAGCATGCTTTTGCCTCTGTGATCCCACCAATTGCATTGGTTGAATTAAAATTGCTAATTTATTTAGTTCGAGCTAAATTATTGATTTTTTTAGCTGTCTATTTGCATAAAGTGGTCTTCAATGCTATGGATTTGCATAAACTCGGTGGACGCGTGTAGGTAGACAAAAAACGCGTCTTTCCACGTGTTTTGACAAAATGGCGGCTGGTGGTGCTTCTGTGTCCATGGTTCATAAACGTAAGTAAATAATAAGTAATCAATTAAAATGATAAAATTACAATTTTGGGCTGTCAAACTGACGAGCCCTGGCCCATAATTGTGCTCAATGGTGTGTCTTTGACTAAAGGGCGAAACATATCATTGGGGTTGCTGCTTTTGCAATTGGTGCTAGTCATTGCATGTTATGCTTGTAACGTTTAGCCTATTATGTTCACAATCGTTAAAAATTTCTTATTAGTTTTACCAGTTCCTTAATAGTGATGTGTGGGTAAAAATGCCCCGCTCCCATTTTTGGCTCTGGCTTTGCTATTTTTGTCTGCTACTCATTTTTGTCATATTGTCTTGTCTTTAGACCGTGCAACCATCTTGTTTGTCGCGCCTTATCAAACTGTTCGTTTTGTTGTTTATTGGTTTGCCTACCAATGTTGCCTGTCCTTGCGGCTATAGCCGCTTTGCCCAAGAAGCCAGGTTTCAGCTTGTGCTTCACTGCCCAAGGCACTTCGGTGCCACTGCATAAAACACCTTTGGTGCTGCTGTTTATGTTGCTTATTTGCTGGCTGGTTATCTACTGTTATTTCTGTGGCTGTTTTGCCATTTTGCCATCTTCATTTTGTGCATAAAACATTTTTTTGCTGTTGCCTGTGTGTGTCACTTTGTTCACCGCTAATAATAGCATGCTTTTGCCTCTGTGATCCCACCAATTGCATTGGTTGAATTAAAATTGCTAATTTATTTAGTTCGAGCTAAATTATTGATTTTTTTAGCTGTCTATTTGCATAAAGTGGTCTTCAATGCTAAATATACGGATTTGCATAAACTCGGTGGACGTGTGTAGGTAGACAAAAAACGCGTCTTTCCACGTGTTTTGACAAAATGGCGGCTGGTGGTGCTTCTGTGTCCATGGTTCATAAACGTAAGTAAATAATAAGTAATCAATTAAAATGATAAAATTACAATTTTGGGCTGTCAAACTGACGAGCCCTGGCCCATAATTGTGCTCAATGGTGTGTCTTTGACTAAAGGGCGAAACATATCATTGGGGTTGCTGCTTTTGCAATTGGTGCTAGTCATTGCATGTTATGCTTGTAACGTTTAGCCTATTATGTTCACAATCATTAAAAATTTCTTATAGTCGTTTCGTCTTCTTGGGAGTCAAGCTCTTACTATGCTAAGAAGGCACACATTCCTTTCTTACAACATAACAGCATTCTCTGAATCACCACTGACTTTGACGCATCTCTATGCATGTTGCACGTATGTATGTAGTGTACAGTACTTGAAGTTAGCTACATGCTATTCTTCCTTGACATTGATTCACTTGACTTTGACAAGTGCTCACACTGCACAATCTGAACGTGAACACACTGAGAATTAGTCTCATACTCACAGTACTGATCAGCCTATCAATCTAGGTGGTCAACTATCAAGTTAGAGCATATAGGCACACTGCCTCTGTGAAATACAGGCTGTTTAGCGAAAGCTGTAACCTCTAAAATGCTTATAACTTCTGAACCAATGCACGAATTTTAACCAAATTTTTTTTACATAAAAACTTGAACACATACCAGACAAGCATGCAAAATTTCATTGGTGGGTCTTAACTACGAAGGGAATTATGAAACCTCAAACATTGGGTGTCAAAATCGGCAGTGATGAGAAAAGCGCTCGATTTTGAAGTCTATATGGAAGCAAGTATGCTATTCCGCTCCATTCAAGCATCCATTCGGACTTATTCAGCATACAATGCGAAAACATAAAGGGAACATTGCCGCCATCCCTAGGAGTAGGAACATGCTTGAAAAAAAGTGTTTTCCAGGGTTTTGAAGACTGCTGCACAAGTGCAGGAGAACGAAAACGGGCACATCGAAAAATAGGACCTGAAAAGGCGTCGCTTGTTGGTTAGTTAATAGTGCATGTACGCTAATGAAATTTTGTATGCTTGTCTGGTATGTGTTCAAGTTTTTACTTAAAAAAATTTGGTTAAAATTCGTGCATTGGTTCAGAAGTTATAAGCATTTTAGAGGTTACAGCTTTTGCTAAACAGCCTGTACAATGCAGAATTTATAAACAAACCATCAATAGAATTCCTCAGTGTATGATAAAAAAGATGAAGAACTTTCCTCCTGTTCATAAAACATAAGTTTCACAGTGTTTCGCATCCTTCTCTTCACAAACAACTCAAAGACTGGAAGTCACCCAACCCAACGCATGCAAAAGATACTGGTACGTTTGCGTATTAGCCATGCTTGCGTATAAAAAATATTTGAACGCGCGCCATTTTCCAGTCCATATGCAAGACCCACATTACTTCAGTAGTCCATGCGACGCGACGCCGACAGGGGTAATAAATACTCAGCGTCCCATGCGCCCTGCGCCCCAGCGCCCCAGCCATAGACACTCGCCCCATGCGCCCTGCGCCCCGGCGCCCCAGCCATAGACACTACAATCAGAAGGACGACCAGCTCACAATATAGGGTACCCAACGTGGTCTGACAGGGCAACATTTAACACATACCGCGACCTGGCGTCATTGTTGACAACAAATCGTTCAATTGTTGTCCATTTGTTGTCAGTGTCTTGTCCGTTTGGGTGTTGTCGGTTTTGTTGTCCATTTGTCAACAAACTGACAACAAAAACAAACCAACAACAAACTGACAGCACCCATAAATGGACAACAAACCAATAACAACTGAATGGATTGGTGCCAACAATGATGCCAGGTCAGAGAATGTGTTAATTTGCGCAAGCGTAGATGCATGCACGTGTTCTGTTGACACCTTGTTGTTATACTGGATTATGTTATGTGGTATTTGTATTTTTGCACGCGATGTGTCTTGTGTTCAGGTTCACTCCTGTGTACATGGGGCTAGGTTTAGGCTTTGGCTCAGGCTTAGGCTTCAGGTAGACTGAATACATAGGCTAGGCTTAGGCCTAAGCCTGAGCCTGAGCCTAGCCTATGTATGTACACAACAGTGGAACACAAGCACAATATCTTTGAATAGGTTCATTATGGCTGTTTTATGCCTGTTTGCACTGTTTTCGATTTTTCATCACTCTGCATCCCCACGAGCATAAGAAACGCAGAGAAAAGACAGAATGATGCAAAACTGAGAACATTCTCGCTTAATTGGTCGGCAAAATCCTGGCTAAAAAACCTAATTTTTATATCAACTGTCAGTTTCAGTGGTGCAGACAAAATCAAAAACGACGCAAACGGCTGTAAAATGGTTGCAAAAAATCGCTGAGAACAGGAGTAATGGCGCGTTCACCAGACCTCCATCACGTCCATCCATCCATCCGTCCATCCATCAAACGTATCTAGGAGTACATGTTTGTTTGTGGTGTGCCATGTACTCCTAGATACGTTTTACGGATTTGACGGATGGACGGACGGACGGACGGATGGATTTACGGATGTAACGGACGTCTGGTGAACGCGCCATAATAATGTTGCCCTGTCAGACCACGTTGGTCACCCTGTACTGTGAGCCAGCCATCCTCCTTATTGTAGTGTCTTATGGCTGGGGCGCCGGGGCGCAGGGCGCATGGGGCGCAGAATATTTATTACCCCGACAGGACAGGCATGGACAGCTAAATTAACAAATCCTTCAATAAGCGTGGTTTAGTAACATTCAGCGGTCCATGGGACAGGTAGGGAAAAAAATAAAAAAAATACAAACAAAGAAGATATGTAGGCTAAAACGAAAACACGGCGACGCAGACGCAGCCACGCAGGCGAAAACAACGCAGGCGACGACGCAGCGTAAGCTGTCGTGCTGCGAACTTTTGAATACAAGAGATCATCATTGAAAAGAGGGTAATAACTAATACGCAAAGAAAACAACGAACAACCAAAACACCCAAATCGCAAGCAACCGTTCTTGAAAATAGGATCCGCCTAAATTCCGCACACAAACAAAGTGCCGCAACACATTGTCGAAGCAACAAATGGGCAGGGTAGCACAAAAATATTTGAGCCAGCGCTTGCAATAGGTGCATGGGCAGACTTAGGCTAAGGCTTAGGTTGAGGCTTAGGCTGAGGCCTACCCCTCTTCATCCAATACCTAAGCCTAAGCCTCAGCCTAAGCCGAACTCAACCCATGCCCCTCGCATAATAGATATTATTGTTCACCACCCAGCTCCCTGTACCTAGCACCCAATAACTTCAAATTCCTTGAATTGCATCCATATTTTCCATGCGAATTCATGCTATTTTGTTTGAACGCCTATTACAGTGGCAGTTTTCCATTTTCATGGTCACAGACTACACTATTGCAAGTGTTGGACCAACTGTCCCCATGCTACCTCACAATATCGATAAGGGTACATTGATTGATCATGCTTCTTCACACTCGCTATAGTGTGTCGTTAAGGCAGAGCTAATTTTTAGAAGTCCACGTTGGTTGTTTTGGTTGTGTATTAGTTAATACCGAAGAGAGAGGAGGAAAGGAACGAAGAGAGAATGACGATATGAAAACGGTTGAGTATTATGAATGAAAGTCTTTATTCAACAAGCAGATGAAAAAAGAGAGAACACACCAGTCTATAACAGCACAATGCACTGTAGACTACACAACAATGTACGGATATGTGGACACATAGTACGTACAGCATAGTAGTACCACAGAACAAGCTGTACAGACCTTAGGTGAAGATTTGTCAAAGATTAAAGCGACTGGCAACCCCAGCGGCAGTATGGTGTGCCCGCTCGCTGGCTTCTAAAAGCACCAGTGCTTTCCTTCGGGTCAGCACACCCCGACCAGTGGTCGCTGATGGCTGTTCGGCTTCGTGCCAGGCCCTTCCCTGGTTCGGGCCATTGTTGGTCGTGCCTTGTGGCACTGGACTGGCCCACCATAACGGGCGTTGTTAAAGGTTCGGAGGAGACTAGGTGGGTTTCACCTACAGCCGACCCTGTGGGGTACGGTCTCGCAAAAAAAAAAAAAAGATTTGTCAAACTAACAAGCATAAAAATATGTATAATACAGTGCTATACTAGGCAATAGGCTATAAATAGGCAAAGTTAAAATTTGTAAACCCGGAGGAGCGGCTCAATTTCTGAGTGTTTGCCGAGGAATGCAGAAAAAGAAGCTAGCGAGTTGGAGCGAACCGTACGCACATCAAGCTGATTCCAACAATTTACAATACGGTTGCCATAGAAAAACTTTCTAACATCAAGGTTAGAATTTTTTGCTGCAAGTTTACAACGAGATCCGGCCCTGGTTTTATTTGCATTGACGACAAGAAGATCATTACAATTTACTGCTGTGGCGCCATTCAGAAGTTTGTAACAGAAAGTAAGGTCATGGACCATACGGCGGTATTCTAAGCTATGAAGTCCTAGGAATTTGCACTGCATTTGGTATGAATGAGACACATACGGAAAAGGATGGTTGTAGTTCATAACCCTACATCTGGCACAGACACGTTGAACAAACCGTATTTGTACGCGCTCTAGCCGGCGAATGTCTTTTTTCATAAGTGGGTTCCATACCTGAGGAAAAGTTTCGAGTATAGGCCGCACAAAAATACAGTAAGCACGCACTAGTAAAAAGCAATCTGTGGACGAGAACACTCGAAATAGCTTGCCAACTGCAGTCAATGCTAGATTACTTATGCGGGCACAATGCTCAGAAAACGACAATTTACTGGTCATTATGACGCCTAGATCGCGGACAGATGTTTCATTTTGTAGTACAGCATTGTCAATGAAATAATCGCGTTTCGGATTTTTTTTACCTAAGCTGAGTACGACACATTTGCTAGAGGCTATGCTCATTTGCCACGTTTTAATACAGCTAGAAATATTTTCTAAGGCTTCAACTAGAGGACTAGGCACATTTATGTCAGAAGAAACAGTAGTATACAGCTTTACATCATCCGCGAATAACTTAGCACTAATGGAATGTGGAACAATTTCGACCATATCGTTCACATAGAGCAAAAACAATAAAGGTCCTAGTACACTTCCTTGAATAACTCCACTGCTAACTGGCTGATAACTAGAAAAAGCACTGCCTACAAATACTCGCTGCATACGATTTCTGAGAAATGCAGAAATCCATTTTAATAAGGGTCCCTCAATACCGTAAGATTTCAATTTCAAGATTAATTTCGGGTGGCTTACACTATCGAACGCTTTTTTAAAGTCCAAATAAATCGCGTCTACACACTTCTTGTTATCGATAGCTAGTTATTACCCTCTCTTCTCTTATGCCGATCTCTTCTATTCAAAAGTTCGCAGCACGACAACTTACGCTGTGTCGTCGCCTGCGTTGTTTTCGCCTGCGTGGCTGCGTCTGCGTCGCCGTGTTTTCGTTATAGCCGATATGTATAGATTGTTGTAAGAAGAATTCTTACCAAAAACGAGCCAAACAAAGGTATAGAGTGTATATGTAGGCAAAGGAGGACCAACAGAATCTGCGTTACAGCCAAAGGGGGCCATAGGACGCCTCCAACTAACGGTCTTTTCCATACGCATACACGCATACAATGCATTATTACGGCACAAACAACACATAAGCAAACCGAAAACAACAGACCCTACCATTCTCATCACATAGCAACATCAGTTTCGCACTAAATATCACCACTTTGGCACTACACCTATACAGTACAAAGTACTGGAAAGATTGATATTGAGTTAACCCTGACAGTTTTCCAAGCTTAGCCTTCAACTTTTCTGTTTGCTGGCGGTTTTGTGCGATAGAAGAAATCAATATCGCTTGATTCTTTGCTGTGTAGTTGAACAGCATGGAGACCATCAGTCATCCAAAAGAGTGGCCATTATCTCACAAGAGTGATGACATTGCAATTCTTCCAGCTAATCTTCTTCCAGCAACTGATACACAGCTGCTTCAAAGACAGGTTTCTACTGCCCCTCTTCATGAATGCCAAATTCAGCTGCTCAGTCACCATATAACAGCAGTAAAAGCCTTCAAGCTTGGAGAGTTGTTGGGCTCTTCTGGTGGAGGCGGAAACTCTAGTATTATTCCCTTTGACAGCAGCAGGCTGTACATTTTCTTCAGAAGAAGCATCTGATCAAAGATCTGATCTGATCTGATCTGATCAAATCAAAACTCTAGTATTATTCCCTTTGACAGCAGCAGGCTGTACATTTTCTTCAGAAGAAGCATCTGATCAAAGAGCAGAAACAGTGGCTGACTAGTGACAGGGTTTGAAACCATTAGGAAGTGCACGTCACCACCCAACAGCTTGAAAAACGCCCTAAACAAAAACCCACATGTGCCATTTCCATACGTACACAAGCTACGTAAGCTACAAGCTACACAAGCTACAAGCTACACATTCCAATGAAGTTGATGTGCACTTTTTCGACAAATGTGGCACTAAAATCATTGTGCACATGTTAATGGCATGGTTATCCGTTATCATCATCCGCACACAGAGGCCCAGGTCTACCAGCATTTGCATAATACTCATCGTTGCTGTTTGAAGCTTCTCTACATTGAAGCCATTCATTGGTAATGTAGCAACCATATCCCGACTCTGAAAAAATTACAAACGGGTTGGCATTCCAAAAAAATGCGTAGGAATGCGCAAACTCGCTGTAATGTGCTGTTTTGTGCCTTTGTACTGTAAAGCTTCGTGTATAACCCCCATCGAATATAATCCCCTATTCGGTAACTAACGATTTTTATCCCCCTCTGACCAATATTTTTAAAACGCATAAAACGCGCAAAAAAACAAAACAAGCGTGCTGGTGATGATTTGGCATATTTTGCTTGGTCTCATCTCATGTATAACACCTTGAATCGGTGACAACGATTTTTATCCCCTGGGGGTTATACACAAAGCTTTAATACAAAAACCCTCTTCGAATTGGTGAGTAATGACTTTTATCCCCAGGGTTATACATGAAACTTTACAGAAACGCCCTTAGAATTGGTGAGTAATGACTTTTATCCCCAGGGTTATACACGAAACTTTACAGAAACGCCCTTCGAATTGGTGAGTAATGACTTTTATCCCCAGGGTTATACATGAAGCTTTACAGAAACCCCCTTCGAATTAGCGAGTAATGACTTTTATCCCCTGGGGTTATACACGAAGCTTTACAGAAACCCCTTCAAATCGGCGAGTAACGACTTTTATCCCCTGGGGTTATACACGAAGCTTTACAGAAACCCCTTCAAATCGGCGAGTAACGACTTTTATCCCCTGGGGTTATACACAAAGCTTTACAGAAAATGCGTCAGGGATCAATCGTTTTTTTAACTTGTGGTGTTTCGTTCTTGTAGGTTATATTATTCTTGGTACTAAAATGTACATGCTCAGGTAAGCAAAAGAATACCTTGCGTCCAAGTGCTTCTTGTTCGTCCAAGTCTCCTGCTCCTCCTCAGTTTGACTGGCATATCCACTCTTGCATTGAAACGCACAGATTTCTTTGGCATTGTGAGCAACAGTTGCACCAAATCAGCTTCCTCTTCACAGTAAATGCGTTTGAACATGACAGCAGTTGAACAGATAACAAAATAACGAGACGAGAAGAGAACAGAATTTGAATTTGCTCTCTTGTTTTTCTTTTCTTTTGAATGGCTTTGAGGACTAGCTATTATTTCCTAAAATCTGGAAGAAAAGTAGGCAATTTTGATATTACACTTTTCTGAAAGTAATGTAGTGTGTAGTCTTTCTCGGCAACTAGCCTGCGCTTTTTCATCAAATATGGACACCTTGAATTAGAGGTGTCCATGCCTACATACAGACACGGAATAGAGAAAACGATGGCCCCCTTTGGCTGTACTCGCAGATTCTGTTGGTCCTCCTTTGCCTACATATACACTCTATAACAAAGGTCAAAGATTATGCCATAACATCTTCTGATTTTTTCCTTATTTTTCGTTATAGCCGATATGTATAGATTGTTGTAAGAAGAATTCTTACCAAAAACGAGCCAAACAAAGGTCAAAGATTATGCCATAACATCTTCTGATTTTTTCCTTATTGTTTCAGGTGAAATTGGGAAGAACTGACAGAGTAAGTTTTCAAAGAAAGGGAAATGGGTCAGCGGTTGCGTTATCGGAGACGGTTGCCGTACAACACCAAGTCGAACAAAACCAGAGTGTCCAAAACACCCGGAGGACGCCTGGTGGTGCTGTACAAGAAGAAGAAAGGCAGCGTGCCCAAATGCGGAGATACGAAGGAGAAACTGAAAGGGGTATGGTATGAATAAGCAGACGTCGGCCTGGGGTCAGCTGGGGGTATGTTCAGCACACCCCCACCCACCCCCTCACATAATCCCACGCATCCCCCAGTTTTTGAGAATTTGAACAATACCCCAAACACACCCCCAAAAAATAAAATCAAAATAGGTACCCCCACGCGTGCCCCCCAGTCTATGATTTTCTTCTCACATAACCCAAACATACCCCCACATTAGCTTCAACAGTACCCCCATTTCAGTGAAATTTGGGGGTATGTTGGTGTTTTTTGGGGGTCCACGCATCCCCCAGTTTTTGAGAATTTGAACAATACCCCAAACACACCCCCAAAAAATAAAATCAAAATAGGTACCCCCACGCGTGCCCCCCAGTCTATGATTTTCTTCTCACATAACCCAAACATACCCCCACATTAGCTTCAACAGTACCCCCATTTCAGTGAAATTTGGGGGTATGTTGGTGTTTTTGGGGGTCCACGCATCCCCCAGTTTTTGAGAATTTGAACAATACCCCAAACACACCCCCAACAAATAAAATCAAAATAGGTACCCCCACGCGTGCCCCCCAGTCTATGATTTTCTTCTCACATAACCCAAACATACCCCCACATTAGCTTCAACAGTACCCCCATTTCAGTGAAATTTGGGGGTATGTTGGTGTTTTTTGGGGGTGATTTCAGCTCCAGCATAACCCCACTGACAGACCCCCACCCTGGAAACCGTGCCGATGTCTGAATAAGTATCTATTTCCACTCGTACAACATGAATAGTGCAAACGTTCGACGTTAACCCCCTTCCTTATCCGAAGTGCCCGCTTGTCCGTGGACACCCGGCGGACGGGGTTTGCCCCGTCCGTGGACGGGGTTTGTTTTTCAAGGGAAAACAACGAAAAGTCGGCTTCCGTGGTAGTCTAGCAGTGTCTGATGCTGGATGGAGCGGAGACTTACTTGCTTGAAAGACGCTTTTGATTTTCACACCTTGTACTGTACAGGGTGTTCATTATTTCGACTCGAAACGCGAATAGCTTATAGCTTTTGACGATGCGAGAATTTTAAAAAGTCATGTATGGCAAAGTTGCTTAGTTTTTGAAGACGAACAAAAGTGAATCAAGAAAATTTTAATTTCACCCCCACCATAATAAGTGTTGGCCATGTACGACTTTCAAATAAGTACACAGTAGGGGTTAAATTAAAATTTTCCTGATCCAGTTTTGTTCGTCTTCAAAAACTGAGGGGTTAGTTAAATTAAAATTTTCTTGATTCACTTTTGTTCGTCTTCAAAAACTAAGCAACTTTGCCATGCATGACTTTTTAAAGGGGAACTTTGGGCGGAAAGTTCGAGGTAAGCCTGCACGGATCATTCGATAGAGCATAAAAAATGCTGCAAAACGCACCAAGTCCCATCCCTCTACGTTGCGTCGTTCTTGAGTTACAGGCAAAAACTTATCTGTGAACGGGAAACTCAGCTTGAGAGCACGTAGCTCGCTAACCATTGCACCGATCGGAATAATTTTTCTACCACCGTGTGCTCCGTTTGGTGTTCTACCTTTTTGTTGTATAAAGCTAAGCTGTATCTTCACTGCGTTTGGCGTGGGAAGCCAAAAAACAGGTGTCCTTGCTCTGTTTAGCACATATTTTGTCCATGTATGAAATATGTGCTAAACTGCGCAAGGACACCTGTTTTTTGGCTTCCCACGCCACAGGCAGTGAAGATACAGCTTAGCTTTATACAACAAAAAGGTAGAACGCCAAACGGAGCACACGGTGGTGGAAAAATTATTCCGATCGGTGCAATGGTTAGCGAGCTACGTGCTCTCAAGCTGAGTTTCCCGTTCACAGATCAGTATTTGCCTGTAACTCAAGAATGACGCAACGTAGAGGGATGGGACTTGGTGCGTTTTGCAGCATTTTTTATGCTCTATCGAATGATCCATGCAGGCTTACCCCGAATTTTCCGCGCAAAGTTCCCCTTTAAACTTCTCGCATCGTCAAAAGCTATAAGCCATTCGCGTTTCGAGTCGAAATAATGAACACCCTGTGCAGTACAAGGTGTGAAAATCAAAAGCGTCCTTCAAGCAAGTAAGTCTCCGCTCCATCCAGCTTCAGACACTGCTAGACTACCACGGAAGCCGACTTTTCGTTGTTTTCCCTTGAAAAACAAACCCCTGTCCACGGACGGGGCGCCCCGTCCGCAGGGTGTCCACGGACAAGCGGGCACTTCGGATTTGGAAGGGGGTTAAGTGCCCATGCGCACAAAAAGAAGCCCGGAAGAAACCTTGGACTGTTAAAATAATTTTCAGGCGCTTGTCTTTGGGCGTTTTCATCGGACGTTTCTGTACGTTGGACGTCGGGTACTGTGGGGTAAACCCGGCCATTGGGTAAACCCTGCCACCTACGCTCCTTTGAACTTGCTGTTTGCGCAAATGATGCACCAAATAGCTCGTTTGAAAGGGGAGAGTTCTAGGATTCGATTTATATCATTACTACTTGTCTCAAGCAGTTCATTGGTTGCTGAGATGTGCAGCGTTGAAACGGAGGAGGTGGCCGGATTTTCCCATATGACCGGGTTTACCCCATAGTACCCTACTACATCCGTTCTGCACGCAGCAGTATGTAGAATCGGAGACACTTAGCTTTCGTCACACATCCGTTTTTGCCACACAGTGCTCTCTGTTGATGGCTCCACAGTTCACATCCAAAAGCATGGACAGCCATTGATGCGCCGGGCGTACGCCGAGCGCAGTTTTTCATTCCTATGTGAATGAACCATGGTGAGCAAACTTTTTATTTCTAGATCACGCCAGCGCGACCTCGGGAACTGAAGCGCATGCCTAAACGCCTCAAGCATGTCACGCGCACCTATGGTGGCTGTTTGTCTGCGAACGCTGTCAAAGAACGGTAGGTACACACGCATACCGCGCGAAACTGTCCTTCATTGTTGTCAACAAGTCGTTCAGCTGTTGTCGGTTTGTTGTCCGTTTGTCGGTTTGTTTGAGAACAAACTGACACCACCCATTTATTCATCGTCAACAATCGACAACAGTTGAGCGACTCACTTGTTGTCAACACTGACGGTTTTCGCGGAATGTGTTTTAACACCGCGTTTTTCGCGGAATGTGTTTTCCGCGTTAAAACGCCTTCAGGCCGCGTTCAGATAAGCGGCGTTCGCCCGACGTGCGCCGCTTATGTCAACGCGGCCTTATGTCACTTTTTTGTAGTCGTTGATAGAAGGAACCTTTTCTCCCTATCATTGCGCTGTGTGAGATAGCATCGACCATTAACCCCCTCCATCATCTCAGATGGCCGCCTGGCCGCATACACCCCTTGCGGTCACCCCGGCTACGGCCATGACCATTTCTTTGGCCGCAGCCACCCCACGACTATAGGCGGCCATGGCCGCAGGGTGGCCGCAAGCAAGTGGTGTATGCGGCCAAGCGGTCATCTGAGATTATCGTGGGGGTTAACCTTTTTTCCATCGGAAATGTGCGACGCGTTCTATAGATGGATTATTACTCAGTGCTTTTTTTGTTCATTTCAACAACTTTCCCCTTGGGAGGTAAATCGCTTTCACTGTTTATGACACACGTCGAAAGCAAAGAAGGTGGAGGTGCTTTCTGCCGTGGTAATATCGACTACTAGTATTCGCTACTAGCGCTAAGAATTCGGGTGGTCACTGGTTACGACACGCGAGCTGGCCTTTTATTTCTCCCAGTGCATTTTGATCGATGCCCCCGCCGGTACTGTACTGATCAAAAACGCGAAAACAGAGCTCGCGACCACCCGCAATGCTTAGCGCAAGTAGCGAATAGTAGGGTACTAAGGGATAAACACGGACACCTAGTTGCATGTCGCAGCAGCCATAGGACCGATTGAGACAAGTATTCTACCAATCGATTCGATTCCGAACTCTCCTCTTTCAAATGAGCTACGTACTATGTTCGTCATTTGCTGAAGCGGCAAGGTCGGAAAAGCTTAGCTGTCCGGGTTTTCCCCCACAGTACCCTATGTTGCAATACGGTGGTAAGATTGGTAAGTCGTAATGTGTTTCCGTTTGGTTTCTTTGAAGGATTGTGCGGGCTTTTCTGATCGAGGAACAGAAGATCGTCATCAAGGTGATGAAAGCTCAGCAACAAGCAGCGAAGAAGGCTGGAAAGACGTGAAAGAAAAGTCTCTGTGACTATTACATACCTACACTTGCTTGCTCTGTAGTAGGTATCGTTTGTTGAAAGGAGAATAAAAGAAACTGTTGTTGCCATGGGTAGTATCAAAAATATATAACTCCTGTATTGGGAAGAATGGGCCACGTAGTGAAAGAAACGAGGACGCATTGGCCCGTTTTTGCCCCTTTGTGATGGGTTTTCAAATCCCCTATTTTTATTTTCCCCTATTTATTGGGTTTTCCGAACCTTATGAAGGGGTTGGCGAAACCTATTTATAGGAGATCCCCTATTTTTAGGTTTCGTCAATCCCCTTTATAAAGGTTTCGTAGGTAAAACCCAATAAATAGGGGAAAATAAAAATAGGGGATTTTAAAAACCCATTATAAAGGGGCGAAAACGGGCCAATGGCGCCTCGTTTCTTTTCACTACGTGGCCCATTCTTCCCATGCAGGTGTTATATATTTTTGGTAAGTATCCTTGTCAAGCTTATTATTATCATTGTCATCCACAATATCAGATAACTATGGTTTAGACTAGCGGAAATAACAAAGAAGCGCATGTATGATAGCCCCATGGTAAGTGTACGCGTAGTACTGATACAAAAGCATGTGCATACGATTGCATTGCATGTTCCAACCTACAACCGTTTGTGTACTACGCTAGTATCAATGAATGTACGTACACACACGACAAGCAAGAATTCATAACAGCGTACGTAAAACAATTGTACAACTTAACAGCTGCGGTAGTTTCCCGCAAAAAGATACGTACAGTACACGTAAACCTACCACATTGTTGCACATACATTCTGCCGTATGTATCAGTATACAAAGCAATACTCGTCATGAATAATACGCGTACATTAAAACAGATCAAATATCGACACGTTTAGTACAAAAATTGGCAACCTGTCAAGACTTTGTGTACCCATATGTTTCTCCCTGAGATAAGTAAGTACCCTTGTACAGAATACCTGATCAGAACTGCGGATACAATGCAGTATGTTATGTTTTACCCGACCGTACAAATGAGTTGTTCTGCATAAGACGAGCAGAGATAAATCATAACTCCAACAGCAAGCCAAAGTGAAAGCAATACTGAACTATTTGATACAGTAACCCTTTTCAGTACAATCTTGGTAATTTTCCCGTAGTTCATAAATGCGCTGCATACATTAACCTACGTACGAAGGCCTACTTATTTGCATTTATTTTGGGACGTACAAATATTGGGACAAATGGGGGACGAACTAATTTGAGGACCTACCGGTGTCTTCTGGCCCCTTTCCTACACAGAAAACGACTGATTGGAACATACAAAATTGTTTAACTAAATTGTTTGTCCCATTATTTGTCCCGAAATTACTGCTACCGTCTCAAAAATAAAAAGTACATACACAATATTAATAATAAAGTAATCAATATCAGTGATGCATACCGGCAGCCGTCGTCGTATTGTAGAGCAGCATGCGCATCTTCTCGATTTCCGCTCTCAGCATACTGACTTCGGTGCGCAGTTGCAAATTCTCCTGCTCCAGATAGACGACGCGCAGGGCGATCTGCTCCTCCTTCATCCGTCGCGCCTCGCGCGATCGCCGCGCGCTCTCGTTGTTGCGCTTGCGGCGCTCCCAGTAGCCGTCGTCCTTTAACTCCTCCGGAACCGGCTGCGCCTTCTTCTTAGCCGGAGACGGGACGGCGCCCCCAACGAGTCCGGTCGTAGAATGCGCCGGAAACGCGATCGAACCGCCGGCTGTGGAAGAGAGAATGGAGGATTGCTGCTGCTCGTCCGGACTCATTCCGCCGCCGCCGCTCAGTTGCTGCTGCCCGTTAACGCCGTTCAGGTTGGTGGTGGGAGTCGCGGTGGCGGTCGCCGTCGGCGTGTGCGGCGCGTGACTCGCGTGCGTCGTCGAAGCGGCCGCGGCCGCAAGCGCGCTCGCCTGACTGTAGGCGGCGGCCGCGTAGCCGGCGGAGTCGAAGCCCGGCCAGTACATGGCGGACATGGCCGCGTAGTTCTTGAGCGTTTTCGCGTCGGAAAAGGCCGCCGCCGGAAATCCGTTCGCAGCCGAGCCGAGCTGATGCGAGTGATGACCGTTCATCGCCTGCGTCTCCAGGTTCAGGGCCGCCATTCTTGTTTTCTGGCGAGGTTGCGACGAGTCGTTTGCCTTGAGCTGGTTTATCCTTTTGTGCAAAGGCTGAAACAGGACATACGTATAAAGAGAGCAAATCAACTGCAGTTACGGTAACGCGACAGGGAATTATGTAGGAGATGTGAAAACTTTGGGTCAGATAAAAAAGATTAAACCAAGATCCTGATAAAACCAGGAAAAATGAATGAGAGCGCGAGCGCAGGGAAAGAAAACAGGCAGAGCTTTTACAGCCGAATGAAGACCCCAGACCCAGACCGATTGGGCAACACTGATTACTACTTTTCTGATGACCAGCCAGAAGCTCACAGACGCGTCACAAAATTAGAGCAGACTGACAGCAGGTAAAAAAAGATGGGCAGCAGCAGAAGCGGTAAGATTTACGTTGATTGAAGGAAACGGTGCGCGTCCGAAGAAAGATCAAAGCTCGCCGCGGGGCAAAGCGACAAAACAGGTTCTTAAAGAAAGAGAAGAAGCGTCGCGCCGCGCGCGCGGGGTTAAATATTAGTAGGTAGGTGAGGTAGCGGCGGTTCGCGATAACCCCTCACCCCTGATTACATCATCGGTCCGCACCCTTCGCTGACCGTCCTGTAAATAGAACGGCTTGGGCCGCCGTCCGGGCAAGCAAAGCAGGCTCATTGTGTTGTCTGCGCTCGGCTCTTATAATCCTTACACAGTAGCATATCCAACAGACAGTCATAGCGCCCTTTTCTCTTTACCCTTTCGCTCCTCCCGCTCCCACGACCTTTGCAGGTGACGCAACGAGCCCGACCTCCTAGAAAGCGAACAGTAGCCCAACCCTAGCCGCCGTTAAAACAGAAGGAGGAGTCTTTTTTCGGGAGGCTTCTGACGCAACGGTATGGAATCTCGCGTTTCGCGTTCCCATAACTCTCTGCACATTGTTACGACCTAGAACTTTGCGCGGATGATGTGTGTGACCCTATTGTTTGCATGTTACTCGCCTGTGCTGTCTATGGGCTAGAGAGAAACGCCAAAGGACAAAAGGTGCCCCTGCTCCTCCCGGGCTCACCACCCACTTCAACTTTTGAACCACTGACTCGAAGTCTACATGCTAATGAGCGCATGAGAACCGAAACTTGTGAGCTCAGACATTCGTCACACCTTCTTTGGCAGTGCGCCAGGGCAAAGTGTGCAAAATCTACCGTAGTCCGCAAAGGTGGATTCTTCTTTTGTCCCGATATAGCGCTTTACTTTATTGTAGCTTCATCAACGTAGCCTATAAGACAGAGTACTGTGCATTTACACGATCTACAACGTATTTGAACAGAGCGCATGAAAAGAGCGGCAAAGAGATGATTCAAGTATACTATTCTCTATTACGAGATGGGGCAGGTGATATGAGTAAGCTTGCATCAGGTTGTCAAGGCGTGAGAAAGAACGGCGTTCTAAGCTTACGAAATAGCGTAGGGCATGGGCAGGTGGGCTTTCACCTACTTGCAGATTAGTGAAGGACCATCGATAGAGAAAAGGCATCCTATGTGTCCTTGAGGTCGAAGTCCATCCTAGGACAACACAGGAGAAAATGAGAGGAGAAAGCAGAACAGCGCGCACAGAAGAGGAATGGAAAAGGATAGTGCTAAGAGCAGCAAAGAACGATTCCACGAGAAAATCGGACAGAGCCGCACACATGGACCCCCTCAGATCGGGACCGGGCATTGCTCATATGAAAGCGCGTAAAAAGTTGACAAAAATACAAAAATTCCGACGAAAATTGGTTAACCCCTCGCCGAGATACAGCAGCCTGAAGTTTGGCCAAATTGTCGGTCCTTAATTTTTATGGAATTTCGAACCCTGGACCAAAAAATGGCCATATCTACGGCTACATAGCTGATATCGGCGAGCTCTTTTTTGTTCGAATCCGCAGTCTTTAGCGAAGCCAACCCATATTTAATTTACGGTTTAACCCCTACCGTTGCTGAAATACTAGCAAAAACGCGATGGCAAATTTTTGACAATTTCCCAAATCTTCAACCATTCGTTTCTCGAAGCCACAACACCGGCCAAAGGCGGCACCTACCACGTTAGAATCGCCTTTTCTTCCTCTTTCTAATGAGGTAGGTCCCGTCCATTCCCTGCCATGCGGCGCTGAAATACAGGGTGTTTCTTATGTATGAGTGAAAATAGGCATTACCTACAGTGACCAGAACAGATTACATTTTTTCACATCTACGTTGTGTAGTTTTTGACGCTGAATCGAATGAGCCAACTCCCATCGCTCTCGACCCATCCGTTAAGGAGTTATGGGTGTGAATATGTGGAAAAATTGCGATTTTATACACTGGAAAGTAATTTTTTTTCCTTAAGGCATACCCAGACATATGATATATCATTCGATTCGCCTTGAGAAGTTCTATCGATTGGTTGCTATTTCATTATGCTCAAGGCCCAATTCACATCATAAAAAATGCAAAAAACCGACTTTTGGAACTTGGAAATGGGTATGTTTTGCTCATAAGTTCCCATGGGTAGGGTTAGGTGGACAAATTTTCTTGCCATTGGATACCACCTGAAAAGTGCTCTCAGATAAGGTATGCATCAATCGAATTAAGCACCCTCTTCTATATGTCAGAGTGCAAAACTGCACCGACACCTACAAAAACATGCAATTTTATTCCATTTGGAAGGGTTAATTCCCATTCTAAAGCAAAATAAACCACATTTTCCAATTTAGCATCAAGTTTGGCATATAGGAGCATATTTCCTTGTCATATGCCCTGATTTAAATGGGAATTAACCCTTCCAAACAGAATATAATTGCATGTTTTTGTAGGTGTCGGTGCAGTTTTGCACTCTGACATATAGAAGAGCGTGCTTTATTCGATTGATGCATACCTTATCTGAGAGCACTTTTCAGGTGGTATCCAATGGCAAGAAAATTTGTCCACCTAACCCTACCCATGGGAACTTATGAGCAAAACATACCCATTTCCAAGTTCCAAAAGTCGGTTTTTTGCATTTTTTATGATGTGAATTGGGCCTTGAGCATAATGAAATAGCAACCAATCGATAGAACTTCTCAAGGCGAATCGAATGATATATCATATGTCTGGGTATGCCTTAAGGAAAAAAAATTACTTTCCAGTGTATAAAATCGCAATTTTTCCACATATTCACACCCATAACTCCTTAACGGATGGGTCGAGAGCGATGGGAGTTGGCTCATTCGATTCAGCGTCAAAAACTACACAACGTAGATGTGAAAAAAATTTAATCTGTTCTGGTCACTGTAGGTAATGCCTATTTTCACTCATATATAAGAAACACCCTGTATTTCAGCGCCGCATGGCAGGGAATGGACGCGACCTACCTCATTAGAAAGAGGAAGAAAAGGCGATTCTAACGTGGTAGGTGGCGCCTTTGGCCAGTGTTGTGGCTTCGAGAAACGAATGGTTGAAGATTTGGGAAATTGTCAAAAATTTGTCATCGGGTTTTTGCTAGTATTTCAGCAACGGTAGGGGTTAAACCGTAAATTAAATATGGGTTCGCTTCGGTAAAGACTGCGGATTCGAACAAAAAAAAAGAGCTCGCCGATATCAGCTATGTAGCCGTAGATATGGCCATTTTTTGGTCCAGGGGTCGAAATTCCATAAAAATTAAGGACCGACAATTTGGCCAAACTTCAGGCTGCTGTATCTCGGCGAGGGGTTAACAAATTTTCGTCGGAATTTTTGTATTTTGGTCAACTTTTACGCGCTTTCATATGAGCTATGCCCGGTCCCGATCTGAGGGGGTCCATGTGTGCGGCTTCTATATAGCACTGTCTGATTTTCTCGTGGAATTGTTCAAGTTGGCACAGAATACAACTACAGTATTCATGCGCAAAATGCCAAACACATTCGCGAAACGAAGGATCAACCATTCATTGCGCTTTTTTCTTGCAAAACTTGTCTTTTTTCATGCACGCACATATTATTTACTTTTGAACAAGTAGATTTTACACAGCAAAAAATTTACTTGACTACTGTACTTACCCTTCACGAGTCAAGGTTCGCAGCGATAATAATGACGTACGGATGACGGACTAAGAAGAGCGCAAGAAAAGCAGCCAAACTCAAACATCACATATCGGGTCGGACCAAAAATTGACGCCCAGATCCAGCCAGACCGAGTCCGCGGACCAAAGCCAAACGCCAGCCAAACTTTTGTTTTTGCGAATAACCCAACCAGAAGTGCACTGGTGCAGGCGAAGCGCAAAGTATTGGGGGCAGAGGTCAGACGTCTGGTTTCGGCCTCACCGCGGACGCTGCTTGTTTTTCACTTTTCGACCATATCCTATGGGCCACACCTTTCCCATCCCTCTCGCCGCCCAAGCAAGCCAAGGGTTATGTCATCGCCTAAGCCGAACAACAACAGTTGGGCTGCGTACAAGAATGTAATGAAAGGAAGAAAGGAAGGAAAAGGAAGCGTCCGCTTTGCTACCGAACTGTGATGGTCAGTTGATCATTGTTATGTCTGCAAGGCATTGGCGTAATGAATAGGGTAGAGGGAGTGGGTAGTGGGATGGGAGTGGGGTAAACCCGGTTAGGGGAAAATCCGGCCACCTGAGTTTCATGGCTGCATAACCTCTCTCAGCAAGCAACCAATGGACCGATTCATTGAATTCTACTCTTTTAAAATCCAGCGATTTGGTTCACCATTCGCTGAAACCAGCAGTTCAAATGAGCTAGGTGGTCGGGTTTACCCCATGGCCGGGTTTGCCCCACTTCCCTATATAGATGGAAATAAACCAGGTCTATGGCAAAAATTCAAAGCGCTGAAATTTTTGCATAAAGCATGGCATAATCTGATGTGCCAGCTAATTGCAACATAAAACCACTGCAGAAGTCAATGAAAAGAACAATTGTCAACATTTCGAGGAAATATAAAAAAATGATTTGCAGTTTAGCCTACCTGTCTGTGTCTATCCAATCCAAGAAAAGCGTCGATTTCCTCCGATATAAATCGATTGCGATCTTCTGACCCGATCGAAAGTTGTTTTGCCACTCACTCATTCAGCCATCCTCCTCCTTTCCTTACGTCTGTTGCGCGTATGCAAAGCACATGCGCGCACTACACGCACAACTGCTCGGTAATCAAGGCTTGCGAGGGAAACGGGGAAGTGAAGAAAATCTCTGGCCTATTGCATAAGATAAAGGTCCGTCTCCCTTCGTATTTTTCGAAGCCAAGGCAGTAGGGCACTGCACACGTGGTGAGTAACTCACGGTGAGTTTGAACTTCGAGTTTTATTGTGCGTATTGAGCATTCTCACCCTTGCTCCCACGCGCGAATTTTCTCACGTGTTCACAAGTAGTGAGTTTCAAATTCCCGGTGAATTCACCGACCTCCCTATGCTTCATCGCATACTTGCGGAGAATTCCCCTGGAGTTTTCGCGCTACGTGTGTGGCGCCCTAGTGTATGCATGTACGGCAGAGCAGAAGAGTGACCAAGCAAAGACCAAGGGTCACTCATCTTCGTGCCGCGGAGCATGAGAAACGAATGACCACCACACTACCACCGACCGAACAGTATACGTAACGACATATTTGCGCACGTAATCAAGCAATGCGATGCGCTACAACCATCACTGGATATGGAAAGGGGTGACCGACGGTGATCATGGTGGTGTGGCAGCGAACGTATGCTGCAGATATATGGCCGGATAAAAAATTTTGACTTCCAAAACAAAAGTGTGCAGTCTTTCTCTGTGTTTGGCAGGCAATGCATGTTTGCTTTCGCTACTTTTTCCCAAAATGGAACAAGTTTGGATTTGCGCGTCCCTTTGTTAAAACATTGCATTGTACTGTATGTTCCAAAGCTTGCCATGTGTTTGCTGCGCTTACTTGTGTCACTAACAAGCCAAATACTCTTGACTCTCTTTGGTCGCTTTTTTGCTTATCATCCAGGCTTCAAGAAAAATATAGGGTCTGGATTGGAATAGCTGAAATAATGATGGATGACTCAACGCTCGCTAATCAATTTTTTTCGGGGCATCGACATTATAGTGCTTTTCTTTTCACCCTGGCATATCCGGACGGCCATAAAGCATTACGCAACATTCGCCTCATCCGCAATAAGTAATCAAGCATTACACCAGCTCTCCTCATATTCTTGACATCCTCCCTAATTTCGTCCACCCACGGTCATTTACGTATGCATGACGACATCAAAAAACTGTGCATTTCCGTAACCATATTGCTGCTTTGTTGCGCTGTGTGTTTGACCGCCGCCATGTCAAGTGTAAATCCGGTCTAAACTAGGTACTAGCTCAATTCAGCAAGAAAGATTCACTTAGCGTTCAACAGAAGTAAATTGCTGCAAGTATGTACCTTCACATCACAAATACAGCTATAAAGGTATGTACGTAGGTACGTACGTATGTGGATAGTGTACATAAAATACCACGCATTGGACATGAAATGGATATATTCATTAGCACAATTCTTGTATCAACTAAAAGGCTTTTATCGAGAAGCCCATATGAAAAGCTGAACTCGAGTCATCATGCAGAACGTTGCAGAAATGTGAACAGGCAATGACTCGTAAGCACAGATTCACCCCAAATACACGCTTCGCTATTGGCGCCTAAAGTCCAAAATATCCAAAGGAGACGTTCCAACACATAACATATAGATACCACCTACCGCGTACAGAAACAAAAATTGCTCAACGAGCTTTAAATTACCAAAATTTGATTTCATTGCCATAGCAATACTTTCCACATAATAGCCTAGTACTAAATTATCAAAAACAGTGAAACCTTTTAGCTTGACATGTACTGTACGAAAGATGAGAAATTCACATCATGTACGCAATCACATGTAGGTACATACTTTAGCTTCTACATGCTACACCATACGCGAATGATGATATTACCAGCAAGCTGATGAGAAGAGCACAAAGAAGACAACAAACAAGTAGCAACAAAGGGAAAATGTGTACGCACAAAACACTTGGTTGTAAGGTTCCTCAGTAGTGCAAGGCATACTCAAGTAAAGATTACCTATAGATTTAGTAGGGTACCGTGGGGTAAACCCGGACACCTAAGCTTTTGTCGCTTCAGCATTTGATGAAGATGGTAGCTCACTTGAAAGAGGAGAGTTCAAGGAATCGATTGGTAGAATGCTTGGTTGAATCGGTCGTATGGTTGCTGAAACATACAAGGTGTCCGGGTTTACCCCGCTGTCCGGGTTTACCCCATAGTACCCTACGTTATGCACAACGACAACTACTACTACAGGTGTACAGTGATCACTTATGCACGAACGCATAATAATAATAATGCAACATTTTACCGAGCAATCCACGCTTGCCGAACTGTCTTGCTGCAAGCTTCAAGCCTCTCAATGCTATAGTATAATGCCGCGTTCAGATTAGACTGATTAGAGACACGTGAAAGTCCGACGTAGTAAGTACTGTATGTAAGTCCTACATCCGAAAAAGCATGGACAGCGGATGTACGTACGTCTATGATCTGAACGCGGCATATTGCGCAAAAAAATGGTCACTCACATACACAAGCGCTTTACCCAATATTATTATGGCTTTACATCACCACTATCTCACCAACAACAATGAACAGAACGTGTCACACTTTCTTCTTTGCACGAGTACGTAAAGTAGAGACAATAAAAGGGAAAACTTCGCAGTGGGAGTAGCCTAAACGCATAAATCCAATTACGTACATTTTAGCTACAACATAAAAATAGCTCATCAAAATAAAAGACTCGTTGCAAACAAAACCCCCCGGCCAAAAAACCGACACGTTCTCCAGAAATAATTGCAGGTGCCTTGGAAAATACGTAGAAAAAAGTAATGTCCATTTTTCTCGTTGACACTGCGTTCGTATAACGCCGCGTTCTTCAGACGTACCAGACGTCCGTACGGACGTACGTCCGGCGTATCTAGGAGTACGTGAACCATGTACTCATGTCCTCTTAGATACGTCTGACGTACGTACGTACGGACGTCTGGTGAACGCGGCAACATACGTCGACCGACCAGCTACAAGGTAAGTGAGTGTCTCGAATGGGCTTTTGCTTCGGACACTACCTAGCTGCCTACCTTGTAGCTGTTGGCCAATACGTATATATAGATGACGCCTTGAAAATTGCGCTTTGAAAAATGCGGAAAAACACATAATGAATAAAGTGTAAATGTATGCACATAGGTCAGGGCGCGTGACGAATGATGGACGAGACGACTGATGCTATGCATGCAGGAGACTTTACAGGAGTTCGCACTTTCGTTTCGGCTTCTTCTTCACCTGCAGAGCGGCACGGGTGGCAGTTTCGAACACCTCACGCACCCCCTGCAAACACACACAAGCACACATGTATGTACACTACATACAGTACCGTATGTTTGGGTGTATATCCCCCTTGTGTGTGTATATCCCCAGTGTATAACCCCATTGGCAAAAACATAAATTTTGTCCTATGTATATCCCCCTGGTGTATAACCCCATGTACTGGAAGGTACCTAACCTACCCATGTAAGCTGGTCATAAGCTAATAGCTACTCCTACACCATGCTACTATGCTACAAGCTTAGCCTCCATTGTTTGAGTGTGCGTGGATGGCGTGCTTTAGATTCCCCATTATAATGGGTTTCGAAAAACCCATTAAATGGGGCGAATATGTGCCAGTAGCGCGCTACACACTTGGTGAGTAAACTCACGGTGAATTCACGGTGAGTTTGAACTTCGAGTTTCATTTTTCGTGAAGAGCATCATCACTTGCTCCAACGCGCAAAATTTTTCTCACGTGTTCATACGTGGTGAGTTTCAAACTCACAGTGAATTCACCGGCATCCCTATGCTTCATGGCATACTTACGGGGAATTCACCGTGAGTTTACTCACCACGTGTGTAGCCCACTAGAGATTGCCTCCTTCGTTTAGACTGTGTGCTCCATTCTTTCCCCAAGCCCAATTATATACAGGGTGTCTCATAATAAACCGAACACTTTTCCATGCATGTAACTCTGGAACCACACGTTAGATTTTCATGCGGTTTTTTGTATTTATTAGCCAAGGCTTCGACTAAGATGTGTACAAAATTTTAGCTTCGTAGGTCCAGTGGAAGGTGCTCAAACACCTTCTTTCTCCGGCGGTAAAAAACGAGGGTTTTTCGAACTGGTAGTGCCGATTTAGGGGTCTTTTGTGCATGGGTCCAAGATAAAATTAGTCTCGTAATGAAAAAAGAGGTCCCAAAATGCTAGAAAATGTGTATCTCATGCATTATTCCCAGTGCCACCATAGCAAACGCTTGGAACAGGGTATTTTGAAAAATTAAGACCGACATTTTTCTCCATACTGAAGAAAAACGTTGATTTTGAGTTTTGAGATTCAAACCGTCGCAACTTCTGAAGTATGTGGAGAAAATAGTTGAAATTTTGTACAAACTTAAGTTGAAGCCTTGGCTACTAAATACAAAAAACCGCATGAAAATCTAACGTGTGGTTCCAGAGTTACATGCACGGAAAAGTGTTCGGTTTATTTTGAGACACTCTGTATTTTTGGTGCAGCCTTGGTACCTGCACAACCTACTGTACTGTGTACCTCTTTTGTCTTGGCTGAGCACTCGAGATAGGCGTAGGCTCCGATCTGTTCAGGGTTAGGGTCCAGGGTTCGATTCCCTGGCACATCTGGCACATTTTTCTTCTCTCTCGACTTGGCACCCGCAGACCGTACTGTGTACTGTACTGTACTGTACCTCTTTTGTTTTGGCTGAGCACTCGAGATAGGCGTATGCTCCGATCTGTTCGGCCATGGTTCTGCCCTGCTCCGGCCGCACCGGCTCCTGCTTCATCTTCGACAACTCCCGCAGCGTCTGAGGATCGTTGCGCAGATCCTTCTTGTTCCCAACCAAGATGATCGGAACGTTCGGACAAAAGTGACGCACCTAGCACGCCCACACAGTATAGCTAGGGGTACGAGTAAGACTTCACCGCTCACCACGCCTCTAGCGGTTTAAAAGCGAAACACTATTCTTATTTTCCAGCAGAGTTGCATAAGGAAGGAGAAGGAAAAGAAGGGAAGGGAGGCGGGAGGTGGTGCCTTCGTCAGAAGGCTCTCTAGGAGTACACGCGTGCGCTAGGCGTTCATGTAGCGTCTTTGTCGCTTCTTTTTGATTGCTTCCGCGCTTGTCGCCAGGTGGCGTGGTAAGCGGTGAAGTCTTACTTGTACCCTTAGCTTTACACGCATACACTTGAAACGACAAGCTCCATATGGGAGACGGTGCCAAATTTTTGGGAAAGATGAGCCCGGCGTACGCCAGAAAAACTATCTCCAATGTGAGCATACCATTTACCCCATAATACCCAACATCACAGGCTGATAGTAGCGCGCTACAAACGTGGTAAGTAAACTCACGGTGAATTCACGATGACTTTGAACTTCGAGTTTTCTTTTTCGTGTAGAGCATCCTCACTCGCTCCAACACGCAAAATTTTTCTCATGTGTTCACACGTCGTGAGTTTCAAACTCACGGTGAATTCACCGGCCTCCCTATGCTTCATCACATACTTACGGGGAATACCCCGTGAGTTTACTCACCTCGTGTGTAAGCGCACTAGTGTAGACGTACAGTACGTAGTGTGAGTACCTCAGGCGTCCATTTCTCGGGAATATTCTCGAGTGAATCGGGACTGTCAATGCTGAAGCACATGAGGATCACATCCGTGTCTGGATAACTCAGAGGGCGCAGCCTATCATAGTCCTCTTGACCCGCCGTGTCCCAAAGAGCCAACTCAACCTACAAACAGTAGGTACACAACACACGTGTGCATTCATTGCAGACATCGGCACGGTATTATTATAGTCTGGCCAACGAGAGTTTGCCATGGCATTCAATGCGCGTTGCGTAAAATAGATTCACTGATGCGGATTTCTGTCCACGCTTCGTGTACTCCTATTTAGCAGAAGTACATGCAAACTAAGCAGGACGACTTGAGTCCCATAGCGAACTCTCTCGGCCAGATAGGTATAGGGATGGGGTAGGTAATTCTTGGGATCTTCATAGTAAAGCAGCGAGCTCTGGGGTAGGAGGGTATTATGGGGTAAACCTGGCCACATGCTCCTGTACGAACTTGCTGATTCAGCGAATGATGAACCAAGTAGCTCATTTGAAAGAGGAAGCGGTTCCAAGGAGTCGATTTGTCTCAAATCGGCCCATTGGATGCTGAGATATGCAGCCCTGAAACTTAGGTGGCCAGATTTTCCCATGACCGGGTTTACCCCATCTACCCTTATGTACTTTTTCCAACATATGGGAGGGGGTGGGTGGGGGTGTGCTGTACATTATACCCCGGAATGACTCTAGGCCGACGTGATTCATAACCTACATGCTGTACATATCATAGTCCGGGGTAATTCCGGCCACCCCAACCTATTCCCACGTTCAGCAGCTGTGACCCTGTAGGGTACTGTGGGGTAAACTCGGACACGGGGGGTAAACTCGGACACGGGGGGTAAACCCGGACACCTAGTATATCTCAGCATCCATACGACCGATTGAGACAAGTTGCTAAAGCGACAAGTTCAGAAAAGCTTTGGTGTCCGAGTTTACTTACCCCCGTGTCCGGGTTTACCCCATAGTACCCTACCTACCTGTTTTCCATCCACTTCGATGTCTGCCACGTAGTTTTCGAACACCGTGGGCACGTAGACGTCCGGAAATTGATCCTTGCTGAAGACGATCAGCAGACACGTCTTACCACAAGCACCATCGCCCACAATCACCAACTTCTTCCTAATCGCAGCCATTTGAATACAAATGCACAGTACGTAGGCCTAGCAACAGCTCCCTCCTTCTTCAGCAAATATTCACCTGGAAAGCAGAAAAGCAAAAAATGCAATTCAACTCACTGGAAAATTGAAAACACACACTCCAGCCAGACATACATATGTACATACAAAACAACATTTCATTGATGAGGCCATGTTTTCACGGAAACAAAGTAAGACCATCGGCCTAACCTACTTACCTAGAGAAAGATACAGGTTCAAAGATTACACCTCATTCATCCAAATATGTTGATGAATCATCCAAATTCCTTCCGTATCGAACGTTACGTTACGTTTTGTTTGTTATGTGTGTTGTTACGTTACGTAAAAGTAAATGTCGGTAATAACTAATACTCACCCAAAACAACCAACAACCAAAACACCCAAATCGCACCCAAAGTGGACTTCTTGAAAATAGGATCTGCCTAAATGGCGCATACAAACAAAGTGGCGCAACAGACATTGTCGAAGCAACAAATGGGCAGGGTAGCAGGAAAATATTTCAGCCAACGCTTGCAATAGGGTAGTGGGGGTAATTTGGGAGATCTGCCGTGTCCATGCAAGAGGACCCAGGGAGCTGGGTGGTGCATGGTATTATCTATTTTGCACAGGCACACAGACAGAGTGTTAGGCTAAGGCTGAGGCTGAGGCCTACCCTTCTGCATCCAATACCTAAGCCCTAAGCCTCAGCCTCAGCCTGAGCTGAAGTCTGCCCAAGCGCCTGCACAAAACATATATTACAATTCCCCACCCAGCTCTCAGTGCCTAGTAAGTTCAACACCTAAAATTGCATCCATATTTTCCGTGCGAATTCGTGCTATTTTGTTTGAACGCCTATGACATTGGAAGTTTTCCATTTTTTCAGTCACTCTAGAGTCTAGACTACACTGCTGCATGTTCTGGACCAACTGTCCCCACCCTACCCCACAATTTCAATAAGGGTATATTGATTGATCATGGTTCTTCACACTCGCAACTAGTGTGTCATTTAGGCGGAGCTATCTTTTAGGAAGTCCACGTTGGTTGTTTTGGTTGTTGGTTGTTTTGGTTGCGTATTAGTTAATACCTAAATGTCAACAAAAGACTTACCGACTACCGTAGCCTTCAAAAGCACTCGCGTCAAGTAAAGTTCTTTTGAGGTCGAATTGGGTCCCAAAGGGAAAAATACGATGAACTTCCCGGCAACAACGAATCCGCGCAGAACGCAGAGACGCAGAACGCAGAATAAATTGCGCAGAACGCAGAGACGCAGAATACAGGGTGTAAATGGCGCAGAATCTTTTTGTATGGCAATCCCTTAGCGTGCTGCGAAGTTTAGAAGGACAATTCGGCCATGTACTCCTAGAAATGAGGGCGCCACGCGCGCCTGCGCAAGGCAAAATTCACTCAAAATCTGAGTGGTAAACTAAGTTTGCCAAACTCAATTTTTAGAAATCTTCTTGGTAAATTAAAAGTGCCACTCCCAATCATGTCTCATTCAAAATGGATGCTGAACTGAACACCAACGTTTGCACTGCGTTTCCACTGGCACAAACACGGCTTGAATGCTGATGCAGATGTCAATATGAATGCCAACTGTGATGGCTTAACATTAGACCCATAAGTAAAGAAATCAGTTGGAGTTGCATTTCGCTGTATTTCATTGCATTTTAGGCTAAGGCTTAGGCTTAGGTATTGGATGCAGAGGGGTAGGCCTCAGCCTAAGCCTAAGCCTCAGCCTACGCCTCAAAGTCCATCTGTCGGCCTGCGCAAAATAGATATAACCATTCACTGCCTAGCACCAGTCACTTCAAACACCTCAATGGATCTTCTTCACTGATGGGTTGAATGTTAATGCAACCTCCCAGATAACCCCCTGACCTCCCAATGATAACCTCCCAACCTCCCATTGATAACCTCCCACCAAATTTACCTCATTATGGCTTCTTGCCAGGGTGCTGTGTTGGCCTTTGACTGCACTAATGCAAGCTTTTGGGAGTGGCACTATTAGTTTTCCAAAAAGTATTTGAAATTTTGAGATTGGCAAACTAACTTTTCCACCCAGGTTTTGGTGGGCGCGTACAGCTCTCTAGGAGTACATGTCTGGATGCGTCTTTTCTAAACATCACAGCACGCTAAGCAATCACTATTCTGCGCCATTTACACCCTGTATTCTGCGTCTCTGCGTTCTGCGCAATTTATTCTGCGTTCTGCGGCTCTGCGTTCTGCGCGGATTCGTTGTTGCCGAACTTCCCTCAGTTTCATAGACTTCTTTGAATAGAGCGAACGAACTATTTGACCCAAAAAGCGCGCAGTGAAAACGGAAAATTTATTGTCACCCCTGCGCCCTGCCCCAGCCAGCCAACTCTGCACGCCGTTATTTCTACACTGGTTCTAGTTCTTTGAAGACCGTGATGACTGATGACATGGCGCAGGTGGCAAAGCGCTTTCTCGCGGTCAAACGACGCGAGTTCGAGTCTCGCGCTTGGTAAGATGCAAAGACACCAGTTCGCTGCCTGACTGACCACCAGGCCACATTTCTCTCTCTCTTCTCTCTCAAAAAACATAAAATATGTGCTGACGACGCATTCCTGTTGCATTCCTCCCATCCCAGTTGGTAAATGCCTATAATCTGCACAGTGCACACACTATTTTCATCCAGTGCCCCACCCAGATTTGCGACAATATTGTTGTCTGTCAGCTAACAGCTGGATGGCTTGTTAGTTGTTACTACGTATGTGATGTATGTTTGTGGCAGGCAGTTACCGTATTTTTGGGTGTATATCCCCCCCATTGTATATCCCCCCCAGTGTATAACCCCCCATTGGCAAAACATAAATTTTGCCCAGTGTATATCCCCCCTGGTGTATAACCCCCCATGTACTGGAAGGTACCTAGCCTACCTATGTAAGCTGGTAATAAGCTAGCTATAGCTACTCCTGCACCAAGCTACTATGCCTATTCACCATATGCAAAAAGAGCAGTGCTTGGTTGCGAGGTGACCCCTCTGAATTAACCTTAATTTTCAGCGCAACTTTTGATCGGTAGCCGACTAGAAGGTCGGCGCGGTCGTCTTTCTTGCTCGTTTGTTTCTTTCCGCGCCGACCTTCGCGTCGACTACCGATCAAAAGTTGCACTGAAAATCAAGGTTAATTCAGAGGGGTCACCTCGCGACCAAGCACTGGCTCTTATTGCATACGGTGGATAAGCTTAGCTGAGCATGTCTTGTACTAGAATAACCCTGTTTTGACCGCGATTATGCCCTAAAACACTTACTTTTGACCTCAAAAACATGCCTCTACACACCTCTCAAAAACATAAATTTTGCCCAGTGTATATCCCCCCCCATTGTATATCCCCCCCCAGTGTATAACCCCCCATCAGACCTCTCGATTTTTGTATGGGGCTATACACCCAAAAATACGGTAGATAGAATATTGCAGCGCTTGATATTTATTATTTGCTTGCAAGTCGAGGCATCAGCTGTGGTAGCTGTACGTACCCTTGCATACCTACCGTGGCCTGGCATCATAGTGTCGCCGTTCATTGTACACATATTACTCGTGCACATGTACCGCTTCAGTTGTGGTGTAGGTATCGTGTACATACTCGTATGCATGAATGCGTTTGCGTTTCATGGATAGGAATGAATCATAGCCGGCGTATACGCCGACGCGTTGTTGCACTTCGCCCGGTATTAGCTGTATGTATTGTGTGAAGCGCGCAAAAGTCAATTTCATGCAAAGCGTATGCACAATGCGTGCGTGTGTCGTGTCGTCACATTCAACGTTTTGGAAAAGCGGGGCATATAGCTGGTTTCTTCCGTCTCTGCATAAATTGAATGCCATTCCATTCATTGCTGCAAATTCGAAGTAACCACTAACCTGCCCCGTTGAATCGGCTAGCTAGCATAGCCAAACTTTTGCAATTAAAATTTGCATGAGCCATCATGAGCTCTGTGCCTTTTCGGAAGAAGCTGGTGGTAGTGGGGGATGGGGCTTGTGGCAAAACGTGCCTTCTTCTCCGATTTGCCAGGGATGAATTTCGGGACGACGAGTACATTCCAACTGTCTTCGAAACTTACGTGGCGGATATCGAGGTTCAAGGAAGAAAGGTGAAAATTATTGTACATTGCCCAAAAAATAAGGTTACTGTAGTCTTTTCCTCTGAAAGAAATATGAATGTTCTTGCAAAACAATAAAGATTGGATATGGTTTTTCGTCTGCAGGTTGAACTGGCACTTTGGGACACTGCCGGACAAGAAGACTACGACCGACTTCGACCTTTGAGCTATCCGGATACTGACGTCATTTTGATTTGTTACGCCATTGATGACCCCGATTCACTGGAAAATGTTCCCGAAAAATGGGCACCAGAGGTTAGCGAAAGGCGAATGATTTTTGAAGTTTTGCTTGGGCTAAATCTTGCATAATTTATGCAACAATGCTTATTTTCAGGTTCACCATTTTTGCCCCAATATTCCTATAATTCTGGTCGGATGTAAGAAAGATTTGCGCAATGATCCGCGCATAATTCGAGAGCTGAAGAAGCACAGAAGCGCACCTGTCACCCCTGAAGAAGGAAAATCCATGGCTCAACAGATTGGAGCCTTCGCCTTTCTTGAGAGCTCATCGAAATCAAGAGAAGTACGGTTTATGAGCAATTTATACAACAGGGTAGTAAGTACATAAGTAGCAGGTAGGGTAGCCAGCTGTACATTTTATTGTACTCCCTTCCGTGCATGGTACGGTAGTGCGGGATAATTTGGGCAGGGGTTTGAGCCATCCCATCCTCTGTTGGGCTTAGTTTTGTGTGACAATTTGCGCAATTACGCCTGAATGGACCGAATGTGGGCCGAATTGCCCAACGAGCTCGAATTACACCTATCCATCCAGCACACACTCCTTTATCGTACACGTCACACGATTCACTTTGTCCTTCATTTTATAGGGCGTAACAGAAGTTTTTGAAACAGCAACCGCAGCAGCTGTGCATAAGAACAAGAAGAAGAAACATCGCCACTGTTCCTTACTGTGATTTATTACAATTTTTATACATACAGTATCAAATTTTGACAATAAACGCGAACGTGTGTTTATTTGGATCGACTCCTGTACGTCTACGTACCACACATCGCATGGCAAGGGATGGTCCAGTAATTACGTTTTGCGTTACGCTTTCTGGCCCGATTTTTAACCCCCTACCCTATGCGTTACGCTTCCGTTACGTTTTTGGTTCAACCCCCTCCCCCTACCCTTTTGTATATTGGCGGCGTAACATAATAAAATTTCCCTATAAAAATGAATTGCACTTTGCTACGATATAGCAGTTGCGCACATAGGCCTACTAATTTTACTTTCACGTATGCACGTTTGTAATGTGCATGTACATAGGTAGGTAGGGTATCAGTCAATAGGTAAACAATACAATAGTACCATTGTGCATGTAAGGTATCTTGAAATCTCGCACAAATCAAGTCGATCTAGTCACACATCAGGCCAAAACTTTGGTAAAAAAATTTATTACGTTACGCAGCTGCTCTTAGACCCCCCCCCCCCCCCTACCCTATGTTCACCGTTACACTTCCGTTACATTTGCGTCAGACCCCCCTACCCTTGTCCAGAGCGTAACGTAATTACTGGACCGTCCCCAACCAGCTGACCTCGCCTCGACAGTTTTGTGCTCTCTCTTGATGACGCTATAGGAACGTACTTATCAGCGGACACTGATGAAGTCAACGTCAGCAACAGTTGACCAGGAAATGACCACGAATAAGAACGGGCATGACCACCAAGAATTCGTGGCTCGTTTGTTTGGTTTTACCGCCAACGTAGCGTACGTACTGAATAAGAAAAAAGCGTCGAAGGTTTCGTCAGAATGGGTGTGTCAGAGTGGCGTTTGGCTTTAAATTATTGTGTTCGTTCGATTGAGCAAAGGAGTCATCAAGATTCTCAGCTTTACCGACCCAACTCACCATTGGGCATAAGTTTAGAAATAAACGTACAGTACGCACGCATATTTATTGCACTATACTGCATTGCACTGCATTTTTTGTTGCAATTTTTTAGTTTGCATGCAGCCATGAGCGTTGTGCCTTCTCGGAAAAAGCTGGTGGCAGTTGGAGATCGGGGTTGTGGTAAAACGTGCCTTTTTATACGATTTGTCCTAGGTAACTTTCCGGACAACAATTGCTTAGATTACATTTCAAACAGTCAAGACCACTACATGGCGCAGGATATAAGAAGAAAGGTGAAAGAATTTTTCATTGCTCATTGCCCAAAAAGAAAAACTCGAAGAAAAATTTTTTCTTGCAAAAATAATGTTTACATATTTTTTTGCAGGTTGATCTGGAACTTTGGGAAGCGCCCGCACATGAAGATTACGACCAACTTCGACCGTTGAGCTACCCGGATACTGACGTCATCTTGATTTGTTACGCCATTGACGATCCTGATTCACTAGAAAACGTCCCAAAAAAATGGGTACCAGAGGTTAGCGAATTATAAAATGATTTTGATTACTATTTACACTTTTTGCTTCCATACTACAACACTTTTAGCAAAAATATATAGATTCTGCTTAGGGGAAGAATGGACGACTTAGTGTAAACGCACAGAGCATCCCTGGCAGATATTGGCCCCAATTTATTGGGTATTTGAAATATCCAATATCCAATTAATTGGGTTTTACGAAACCATTACATTGGGTTTTACGGAACCATTTTATTGGATATCCAATTAATTGGGTTTTACGAAACCATTACATTGGGTTTTACGGAACCATTTTATTGGATATCCAATTAATTGGGTTTTACGAAACCATTACATTGGGTTTTACGAAACCATTATAATGGATATTACGAATCCAAAAAATTGGATTCGTAAAAATCGATAATTTTACGAAACCATTGTAATGGGTTTTACGAATCCAATTAATTGGATTTATCCAATCTTTTGGATTCGTAAAACCCATTATAATGGTTTCGTAAAACCCAATGTAATGGTTTCGTAAAACCCAATTAATTGGATATCCAAATAATTGGATATTTCAAATCTACTAACAAATAGGGCTGATGTGTGTCTGTCTGTGATGCTATAGACTCGCTCAGTTTTGCAGCTACAGCGTCGAGTAATGGCTCATTTGAAAGCTTATAACCCCGAGGGCGGCCAGAAGGCCTTCGATTTTTGATCTGATTAGCCGATCACCTATAATCGATCGATAATCGATATTTTAGTACGAAAAGCGCGCAGATTCACTCATAACTCACTCAATTTTCCAGCTACAGCATCCATCCAGGGCTCTTTCGAGAGTTTATGGCCCCGAGAACGCCAGATAAGCCTGAGATTTTTGATCTGATCAGCCGATCGCCAATAGTCGATCGATAATCGATATTTTAGTACTAAATGCCGCAGAAACCAAACGACGCAGGTTTTCAAGCCAGCGTTTGCAAATGGTCACGCCCAAAAGTGCACGCGAGACTAAAACGCGAGATGCGCTAAAGGGTTGCCAGATCTGTAACAGGGTTGCCAGATTGTTAAATGCGCAATAGGGTTGCCAGACCTGCAAAAGGGTTGCCACATGCGCCATTTTCACCTGATGAAGTGCAAAATGGTTGTCAGGTCTGCAGAAAAAGGGTTGCCAAATCTGCCATAGGGTTGCTAAAGGGTTGCTAACTCTGCGATAGGGTTGCCAGATATGCAACTTTCTGCCAACTGCCCAAAATGGTTGCCATATGCATAATAAGTTGACAGATCACAATCTACAACAGGGTTGCCTGATCTGCAAAAGGGTTGCCAGATTTTCAAAAGGGTTACCAGATCTGCAAAGAGATTTTACTGCGAAGCTGTAACGGGCCACTGGTACCCAAAAAATTGGGGCCAATATCTGCCAGGGATGCTCTGTGCGTTTACACTAAGTCGTCCATTCTTCCCCTAAGCAGAATTATATATTTTTGCTTTTAGCAAAAGCGATAGATACGAATCTTTGCACAATTTACGCAGCAATGGTTCTTCAGGTTCACCGTTTTTGCCCCAGTATTCCCATAATTCTGGTCGGATGTAAGAAAGATTTGCGCAAATGATCCGCACGTAATTCGAGAGCTGGAGAAACACGGAAACGGAAGTGCGGCTGTCACCCCTGAAGAAGGAAAATCCATGGCTCAACAGATTGGAGCGTTCGCCTTTCTTGAGAGTTCATCGAAATTAAGTGAAGTACGATGATTGCTGGTTGGTTGCCAGCAAAGGTAGCTGGTAGTGGTAGCTATTCGGCAGCTAAGTTATAATGTTATACTCCTTTCCGTGTGTGGCAGTGAGGAATAATTAGAGCAAAGGGGTAAACACTATAAAGCAAGAGTGTGGTCCGATTTTCCCTCGCTCAAATTACTATCCGTATCCAGTACCTAGTACACTCTAATTAATTTACAGATTTACTGACTGCGTTCTTTTATTTTTAGGGCGTAACAGAAGTTTTTGAAACAGCAACCGCAGTAGCTGTGCATGAGAACAAGAAGAAGGAACATCGCCACTGTTCCTTACTGTGATTTTATTCTTTATTTCATTAATCTTGACAATAAAAGAGTTCTTTATTTATCAATAAATGTGTTCTTTATTTATCAATAGACATTGGCAATCTCTGCCTCGCATAAGAGTGGTGCGTTTTCAGTATCGAGTTCCACAGTTTGTACTGCTGCGAAAGACTGAGGGTGGGCAGGTGGCCGAACACATAGAACTCTCCTCGGAGCATTTCTTCCCGGTCCGACGTCGAGCCGTAAAAGGTATACAGCGAGTTCAGGTATCGGTGCTGAGCCCTCACCAATTTCGCCAGATGTCCAGTCACGAAGAAATCGTCCACCCAGAAAAACTTGGTGTACAGGGATTGGTTGAAAAGCTTCCGCGACAAATCAGCCGTCAGCAACTACTGTAATGATGTGTGTATATCCCCATGGGGTTTGTCAAAAAATTAGTCTGCGATTTAGGGGAACTATTCGAAATCAAATCACGGTCACGAATTTCAACTTCAAATCACGTGGAAAACGTATTTTTGCCATTTTTTTAGTGCGTTAATGGCATTCAAGGCGCGTTGCGTAAATGATTCACAATTGCGGATTTTTGTCCCTGCTTCGTGTATTCCTATTTAGCAGAAGTACAGTACATGCAAACTTCACCGGACCGGACCACTTGAATCCCATAGCGAACTCTCTCTAGACAGGCTATGATATACCGTATTTACCTGTGCATAGCCCCATGGGGCTATGGGGGCTATGCAAAAATTGAGAGGTCCTATATGGGGCTATGCATAGGGGGGGCTATGCATAGGGGGGGGGGGGCTATGCATGGGACATTTTTTATGTTTTTGAGAGGTGCGTAGAGGCATATTTTTAGGTCAAAAGCACGTGTTTTAGGGCATAATTGAGGTCAAACCAGGGTTATTCTAGTACAATACACCCCCAAGAAGGCTTATAGGTATCTTAGCTTGGTGTGGGAGTGGCTATGGGTACCTTATGACCAGCTTATGTAGGTAAGTTCAGCTACTGTACAGTACTGTACAGTACATATGGGGCTATGCATAGGGGGGGGCTATGCATGGGTCATTTTTTATGTTTTGCCAATATGGGGCTATGCATAGGGGGGGGCTATGCATAGGGGGGGGGGCTATGCACAGGTAAATACGGTACATAATTACATACACGATGGGGTAATGCACGAGGGGTTGTACACGAATCATTACAGTAGGCGGATCCGCTGCAGTATCGCGAATAGACGTCGCTAGCGTACTCCTCCTTGGTCACGTACCACTTGCTGCGCTTGTCCCGCGTCACCTGGACCCGGTCCCACACGTAACAGGCGATGGTGTTGCTGACGGCAACGCCCCTCTTAAAGGGATCCATGCACGCGTATATTATGCGATTCAAACTATGTTCATTCAAAAAAGATCATCCTCTGGACTTTCTATTTCTGCTAGTTTGCCCCATTGAAATCGCCCCCGTGGCTGTGGGGCGAAACCCCTATCTTTCTTTTTTGGTGCGTCGTATTTTTCGCATTCTTTGAGTACAAGACCAAGTTGCAGCGGAAACTTGGCTAATTGTCATCCGTTTATACAAATATACTCAAAGAATGCTAAAAATACGTCGCACCAAGAAAGTAATTTGGGGGTTTCGCCCCACAGCCACGGGGCGATTTCATTGGGGCAAACTAGCAGAAATAGAAGTCCGGAGGATGATCTTTTGAATGAACATAGCTTGAATCGAATAATACAGGCGTGCATGGATTCCTTTAAACATGGCCGCCACGTGACGCACGAAGTTGAAGGAGTTCACGAACACGTCGTCGTCCGTCTTCAGCACGTACTTTGCGTTTGAGCAATACCTGGGCGAAAAAACAAGCCGCTAAAATTGTTCCCGCACCACTGGAGTGATCCTGTGAGTATGATGTTTCACGCCGTCTTTTTATTTCCTGTGCATTGCTACCTTTTGAATGTGAAAAAGAAAGAGGAAAACAATACCTGGGAAAAGACCAGGGCCGCGGTAGAACCGTCCCCCGCACCGCTGTGAAGTGAACCTGTGAGTATGATGTTTCACGTCGTCTTTACCTTTAGTATTTCCTGTGTATTGCTACATAATAATATCTTTGAATAAATGAAAAAGAAAGAAGAACAGTTTACTTTGATGCCCATCGTAATCCCATCAGTGCCTTGTAGGTCAGATTACGGTAGGCGTCTACGAAATCTTTTTGCACAATATCCCTGTAAGTTTCACTCTCCAAGCGCAGTCTTGCGTCGACCAGTCGTTTTTCTTCGCCCTCAGCCACTTCTCCCATCATAAACATGACGACGATCTTCAACAGATCATACAGCTGACTGCTGCCCCATGTTTCACGGATAAACTGGCGTCTTTTGAAGTTTCTGGGATGCGTGTGCACGTAAACGAGAATGAAAACGTCAGCACGTCTGCCCTGGCAAGAATTCTCCTCAAGAATAAGGTAGCGAAAGGTATGAGGTGTGATCACGCTTTCGTCGCTTGGCAGTACATCGATTAGTCTCTCATTTAGCTGCGTAGCAGGATCCACGATGCCAGTACTGCCATTGACACCATCCAATGTGGAATTTTCAGCAGTACTCAACGGAGTTGAAGAAAATGTGCCGTCGCTTTGCATCTGTGGAGTGGACTGATGAGCAATGGATGAATCAAATAGCATCAATGGCACCATTCGAACAATTACCAGGGCAAGAAGCAGCATTAAGATCACATAAGAACTCAAGGTGAATTGGGTCGTGGCATAGCCACAAAATTTGGTGAACATTTTGAGCGCATATTTCAGCACTCATCCAAAACTACATTCATAGCCTTACTGGTAGCAAACTAAATACAAAAAGGAACGAGAAGTCCAGCAAAATACAGGGATCGAAACAACCGAATTGAATTAGCTGTGAAACTACGTTGGCACATTTTGTTTTGCAGCGGGCGAAAAAGCCAGACATAGTCCATAGCAAAACAGCGCTACAATAAGTATTACACGTACTAATACAGGCTCGTGGTCGTGCGTACGTACTAGTATGTATGCAATGCACAATAGTAATGTTGGTAATGTGCACCCTAAATACAGTGTGATCCATAAATATATTTATTTGCGTATTAAGCGCTCGAGTCAGATGGCAAAACGCTAAAGATAGAACATACGGAAGCCAGTTTCACAGAAATAATATTGCGCGATCATCGTGATTTTCGGCGCAGGGATGTCGATTGCAATGTCAGGCTAAAGCGATGCGACTGTTCACACACAGCCATCATACGCAACCACATGCATTGCAGGTTGGCAATCATAGCTAAGCACTAATGCAGTATGTATGTACGTACAATCGACAAGCAAGCTAGGCATTCTGCTCACATACACGTAATACGAGCTAATACACTAATACCAAAAATATAATACAGACACATTTATTGGTAATGAGCTAATACAGACACATTTATTGGTGAATCACATATGTACTGTACCATAGTACACCATACCGTCTCAGTATGTACAGTGCGTAGGCGTACCTCAAAACGTGCAGTAATCCAAACTATGCATCCACTAGCTATCAGAAATCACAGGTACTCATCTTTCAAGCGCCACTGTCCCTCCCCCCGTTCCGAGTTCCTCCAGAACACGCAAATCCTGTGCAGAATCGCCTTGAAAACCGGCGAGTCCTCCGTCGGAACTTCCGTCTTAAACTTCCGCAGAATTTCGGCCGTCGATGCGCGTCCGTCCCGCGTCGCCAGAAACGCGCGCATCTGATTGGCCAGTCGACCGTGCTCGCTCGCCTCCAGCACTCGCGTCGCCTCCGTCGACGCGGCGAGCGCGCGCGGATTGGGTCGAATCACCGCGCCCTCTCGCTCCTCTTCCTCGTCGCTGGCCAATGAGCGCTCGGCGTTCGCCGCCGACGCCGTCGACAAGCGACGAAAATTGCGAGAGCGAATGGACGCCAACAATTCGGCCGACGACGGGGGTTTCGCTGCAGCCTCCTCCTTAAAGGCAACAGTTCCCCACAAAAAGTTAGTATAAAAAATGGTATCGACATAGGGTACTATCAAGGAGGTACAGTAGAGGAGACATCACTCCAGCGAATTTTGGGTGGAGACAATTCCTCGAACTCTCTTAACTTTCAAATGAGCTATGTTCGTCATTTTCTGAAGCGGCAAGAAAAGTTTAGGTGTCCGGGTTTACCCCACAGTACCCTACCTGAAATTGCAGGGGCGACGGTTGTTTAGTGTCCTCCTCCGCCTTGCCCTTCATTTCAGCTTTGCCTTCTTTCTGCTGTGATACTACTGTGGGCATTGAGGTAGTGCGGCTGATGCGATGAAAAGTAAAGAGAGGATCTTGAGGCGGCTTCTTCTTCGTGCTCTGTCTTTTCCGGTCAGATGAGCTGCTCAGCAGAGGTCCACCGTCAAATTTCACCTCTTGATTCTTCGTGGTTGACGGTTGTTCGATCTTAGGACTGGAAGTCGGACCAAATCGCTGCTTCAAGCTATAATACACAAATAAAGTACATACGCACATTAGTACTCTTATGTACGTACATACAGTACGAACGTACACAGCCACGATGTAGCGATGCGGGGTAAACCCGGCCACGGGATAAATCGGGCCACCTACCTAGTACTGAATTTCGTCCCCTAAATCAGTGGTCTTTATGTAGCCTGTATGTAGGCTACATGAACACTGTTCATGTATACAGGCTACATAAAACGTTCGAAGGAAAAGTACTGTGTGAAGCACTGCAACCAATAGTATGTATTATGTTTGTACAATACAGTACTGCACGGTTCGCGAACATCCTATCCAGGTTTAAACCACCACTGAAACGGCCGGGTTTACCCTCGTACGTACGTATACAATATGCGTTACCCGTCACGCGTACACGTATGTTTCTCTGTCTTACCCAGGTGCACCAGCCAGTCCATGCTTTCCTGTCCACGTGGGTGTGTTGATATCCGCCGATTGGCGAATCAGACGTCTGGAATTCTCGATGGCCCTGGCTGCTTCCGCCGCAACCTTTAAAAAAAAACAACCGTTGCTGTTCGCTGATAGTTACATACAGCGTGTTTTGTTTACATTTTCCCCAAGGCCGAGTTTACCCCGTGGTACCCTAACCATAATATTAGCAGATGTTCATCTCATCTAGAAGGGTGATCAGGGCTAAGTAGAGAAAGAAGGAAAATTTGTCAGATATGCCGGCAGGGAATCGAACCCTGGACCTCTCGTGTTCCAAGCGAGCGCCCTATAACCACTTGACTACACACCCGGATGACCTCAGCCACACAATTTCCCCTTTTGATCATGGCAGCTGGCCGGTTACCTTCTGCGCTTCCCCCTCCACCAACGCCACGTCTGCCTGTGAGGACGCCACAATGCGGTCGTGTCGTAGCGCCGTATGCACTCCGCTTTTCCGCAGCAGTTTCCTCAGTACGTAATCGTCCTGCTGCCGACTGGTCGCTTCCTCCTTTTGCTCTTCCCTGCTGGGGTATACCTACAGTAAAAATATCCGCCCCTGTCCACACATCTTTGTCCAAATATTACCTGAAGGGCGGTGTTTTTGCACTGAATTGAATGAAAATCTATATGAGATGAGATACCGTACATATTTACCGGCGCATAGCTCCCATGGGGCTATGCAAAAAATAAAAATTGAGAGGTGCTATATGAGGCTATGCATAGAGGGATAGGGGCAATGCATCAATACACTCCAAGCAGGCTTATACCGTATTTTTGGGTGTATATCCCCCTATTGTATATCCCCCTAGTGTATAACCCCCATTGGCAAAACATAAATTTTGTCCTTTGTGTATCCCCCTGGTGTATAACCCCCCATGTACTGTAAGGTACCTGTCCTACCTATATAGCTGGTCCTATGCTAGCTATAGCTACTCCTACACCATGCTGCTTTGCCTGTAGGCTTAGCTGAGCATGTCTTGTACTAGAATAACCCTGTTTTGACCGCGATCATGCCCTAAAACACTTACTTTTGACCTCAAAAACATGCCTCTACACACCTCTCATAAACATAAATTTTGTCCTTTGTATATCCCACCTATTGTATATCCCCCCTAGTGTATAACCCCCATTGGACCTCTCAATTTTTGTATACCCCCATAGGGCTATACACCCAAAAATACGGTAGTCATCTTAGCTTGGTGAGGGAGTGGCTATGGTGTGGGAGACGTGGCTATCTATGGACCGTACCTTGTGTGGCCAGCCTACATACATAGGTAGGTTTAGGTACTCTACAGTACATAAGGGGCTGCGCATAGATTGGGCCATGGATTGGGCATTTTTATGTTTTGCCACTATGGGGCTATGCTTTGGGCTATGCACCGGTAAATACGGTATTCATGATTCCCCCATACATTTTTATCTGGGCATACCCCTGCTTCCTCCTCCTCCTCCTCCTCCTTCTTCCATTCCTCCTGTCGGACCAAATGCGGCACTTTTTCTTTGCCATCCAACAATACCGCCGTACGCTTTCTCTTCCTCTCCTCCCTGTGAACCGGCCGTCGTTTCTTCTGAGCAATTTGACGACTCAATTTCTTGGCCAATTTTCTCAATTCCTGCAGCTTCTGAGGCGATAAATCCGAGCTCTCCGGTACGTAATCTATGTCCTCCTCATCTTTAACTCTCTCCCCGCTGCTCTGTCGCTCTTTCTTTTCCTCTCGCTCGTCGAAAAAGTTTTTACTATTCTGCGCCTGTTTTTGAGGCTGTTTTACGACGGAACCAGTACCAGCGAACAATGCCGCGGTTTCTGTTCGATCCTTTTTGCTGAAATTACGGTCGTCGGTCAGCGTAAACAGTTCGTGCAGGTCGTTGGTCTTAAAAAAGCGGCGTTGGCGTGGATCCTGGAACGAAATTAGAGCCGGTTTAGCGAGGAGTTAACCCCTCCATTATCTCAGATGGCCGCCTGGCCGCATACACCCCTTGCGGTCACCCTGCGGCTGTGGCTGCCCATAGCCGTGGGGTGGCTTCGGCCAGAAAACAGTGGCCATAGTTGTAGCCGGGGTGGCCGCAAGGTGTGAATGCGGCCAGGCGGCCATCTAAGATTATGGAGGGGGTTAAGGCAATCAATAAATGTATATGCAGTAGGTCCACCGAAGAGAACTCGGAGCTTTCCAAAGTCGCGGAAGACTTCTTGCGCGAAATGCATGGATATTTCCGTGCTATCTATCCTGCACTACTTTACGCGAAAAAGCCTTCAGCGATACTTTAGAAAATCTGCAAATATTGCTGGACTGGTTATACTACTGTCAATTTAGCACAAAAGGAAAGATGTTCCCTCTATGCATAATGTTACGTACTGCGTACGTATGGCAATAGCGTCCGAGGCCAGTAGCAGTGTACGTAAACCAGTTCTAGGTATGTAAGGCGAGTTTAGCCAAAAGTCCCCGGACCGGTCCCTGGTGGGGTTGCCTAAGTCCGCAGCTGTGTCCGAGGGTAACGGGTTCGATTCCCGTTCGGTCCTATTTCTCTCCCCCTTTTCGGGGCCCGGCTATCGCCATACGGAACGCGGCACGTCACATGGAGGACCGACGAAAAGGAACCCGAAGCCGTCCGGAGGTGTTGGGCAGACACCTTGATCAAAATGCCTCGGACCAGGAGTGTCCGTCTAGTAGTGGACGGCGAGGGCGCCTGCTTGGCGGGCGGGATGTTACGTACTGCGTACGTATGGCAATAGCGTCCGAGGCCAGTAGCAGTGTACGTAAACCAGTTCTAGGTATGTAAGGCGAGTTTAGCCAAAAGTCCCCAGACCGGTCCCTGGTGGGGTTGCCTAAGTCCGCAGCTGTGTCCGAGGGTAACGGGTTCGATTCCCGTTCGGTCCTATTTCTCTCCCCCTTTTCGGGGCCCGGCTATCGCCATACGGAACGCGGCACGTCACAATAAGAAAAAAAACAAATTTGCTTTTACGTTTAGAATGCGGTTGGTGAGAAACTGCTTGAATATCTGTCGATGATAGATCTTCTCTTCGATCGTTCCCGAACAGAGTAGGCGATAAATGGTCACCGGTCGGTCTTGTCCGATGCGCCAAGCTCGCTCACGAGCCTATACAAGTGTGTATCATGTACAGGCATATTTAAAACATATCGATATCGTAGTGCGGGGTAATCCGGACTACCCCATCAACTGAGTGTCAGATAAAGTAATGGTTAAAATTATCCCTCACCATCCTGCTCAGACAAAACCAAATCAATCGTTTGATCGACACCAAACAATGGGTTCCTGGTCTAATTACGTACGGTACCTCGCCGTACTTACGTACGTAGATAGGGGTCAGGTAGGTTTTATGAAAAGCACGTACAGTACGTATGTATTACGTACAAAGGTATGTAGGTGTGATCATACGTAGCGCACTGTACGTGTTCATATTATATCATGATACCTGAGTATCTGTGGACGGGTTCCAGTCTGGATCAAAAATTAAAACGCGATTGGCGCCCGCAAGATTTACGCCGAGGCCTCCGACGCGAGTTGTGAGCAAGAACAGAAAGATGCTCGGATCCTGGAAGCATACGCATATAGGCTACAGCACTAAAATGCTCATACATACAAAGGGTAACATGGGACTGAACCGCCCATAGAGAAGCGCCCCACCCTATGGTTCGTTAACCCCTCCTCTATTTCGATGGTCGCTGCGAGTTGCGACCAAAATGCGACCTCCGCTCCGCCATCAAAATGTCCAAAACGCCTTCGGAGGTTGACTGGTAGTATTTGGAAATCTGTTAGAAAAAACGTGATTGCATTTTGGCCGGCCTAGGTCGCATTTTGGTCGGGCGACCATCGAAACAGAGGAGGGGTTAAGGTTCGTTAGGGATGAATATACGGTTACGTTGATGATTGGAGTTGAGGCTGAAAAGCCCTTTACACATGTACAATACATACATACCGTATTGAAGCTCTGCACCAATCCCTGTCGAGAAGCGATGCCGGTGGCTCCGTCCATTCTCAGGTAGGCGTATCCTTCGTGTCGCACGAATTTCTCCAAGATGCTCAGCATTTGACGACTTTGCGAAAAGAGCAGCACTTTTTGCCCCTGCTCCTTCCACAAGCGCAGCAAGCGACGAACTACGATCATCTTACCAGAACGCGAATAGTGCCTGAATTAGAACCAAAAGTAAAACTGTATGTGGGTACTGTAGGTTAACACATACCGCGACAAGGCGTCATTGTGGATAACAAGTCGCTCAGCTGTTGTCCGTTCGTTGACGAATAATACTGACGGTTTGTTGTCATTTCGTCAACAAACCAACCACAAACCGACAATACCCATATATTATTGGTCAACAAACGGACAACAGCTGAGCGACTTGTTGTCAATAATGACGGCTTGTCGCGGTATGTGTTAACCCGGCCACATTCTCTCAAAAAGAAACAAGAAACTGTTCGCTACGCCATCCGTAAGAAAAGATTAGTCCAGTTCTGCACTACCAAACGTACATAATTATACATACCCCTACCCAGTGCACACTTATAGATTCTTGACATTATACCCGTAAGCAATCGAAGGATCCAGGCTTTCATATTCCAGCCCTAGTCTATTCGGTCCCCCGGTCACCAAATCCGGATGATTGCAGAGCTTTCGAAGCAGAATCAGACCCACGAAAGCGTCAATGCCGCCGCTCAATATGCGTTCGCACTCTCTCGACATCAGATACTCCTTGTACAAGCGCCTTTGCTCCTCCGTAATACCGCAAAATAACACCTACCAGAGTAATAGGCACATCTCGAAAGCCGAGGTACAGCCCACAGGCCCAGCAAATAACAGAGCATAAGGAATATCGCATGGACCACCGTAAAGTGGTCTACGTTTTCATACAAAGCAAAGTGGACTTGACTGTGTAAGGACTCGTATATTCGGGGTAATCATTTTCTAAAAGTTCTTGCCCGTTTGCATGAAAACGTGGACTTCTTTACGGTGGTCCATGCGATATTATTTATGCTTTGTTATTCGCGGGGACTCGTGTAGTGGAGTAAAACAGGAGCGTGGGGGTGGGGGAATAGACCAGGTCCTAATTGTGGTCTTCTGCGCCTTCATCGGTCCGGCGTAAAATAGAATTGAGTTTGTTTGCAGCGAATAAACTGGACCAGGCCCTCGTACTGAAGGCGCAGAAGACCATAATTTGGACCAGAGGTCTATTCGGACACTAACAGTAGTTTTCGAACCCATCAAGCAAGCACCGTAATACTTAGTAACCAAGAACGTGTTAAGAGTAATAATGATCATTTGTTCCTTATGCGTTCTTGCTAGTACATAGTATCTAATACGTAGCTCAGCACATGTGTTCCGTAATGTACCTGCTCCGTTTTGCTGGGCAACTGTAGCGTCATGTTCACGTCTTTCTTAACTCTTCGTAGCAGATAGGGACTGATTGCGTCACGCAGAACACAGGCGCATTCGTAAGCAGCTTGCACTTGTACTTGAGTTGCATTTGCGTAGCCACCCTGTAAGCCAAGCCAACAGTACCAAAAATATATATAAAACTGCTGCATAGAGAAGAATGGCGGACGTAGTGAAAACGAAAGAGGCAATCACTGGCAAAAAATTGCCTCGTCCGATGTGAACGGGCCATGAGCCCAGATACAGACATCGGCACGGTGCACGGTTTCCAGGGTGGGGGTCTGTCAGTGGGGTCATGGTGGAGCAGAAAACTGGGGGCTGCCGCATACCCCAAGAAAAAAATTTTATCCAGCATACTCCCAGAATTTCCAGCATACCCCCAAATTTCACTGAAATGGGGGTATGTTGGTTGAAGCTAATGTGGGGGTATGTTTGGAGTTATGTGAGCAGAAAATCATAGATTGGGGGTACGCGTAGGGGTATGCTGACTTTATTTTTGGGGGTGTATTTGGGGTATTGTTCAATTTCCAAGAACGTAGTGACCGCAACAAGTAAAGTACTTTTACTTTTACCGGTTACCGGCACCCATTTTTGCTGCCAGTAATTACTTTACTTTTACTGTTACCGGACGCCCTTTGAAAATCGTACTTTTACTTTACCGGCAATTTGAAAATTTTACCGGTACTGAAAAAATTTGGCAACAGTAAAAAAGTAAATTTTGTCAATAATTTAGCCGCACATCACTGGCTGCGAAACGTTTTCGTGCATGTTTTTGCTACAAATACTCAAATTTTCTTCTATGAAATGAATGCGTACATACATACAGTACATAAATTAAATACATACATGCATAGATACATATTGCATGAGCATTTTGAAGCAAATGAACACATATTTATTTATCCTACCAACTAAGTACAGTAGCACTAACTGGTAAAAACCCCTCCGAAAACCCCTGAAATATGTATGTTTTTACTTTTTACTTTACTTTTTACCGGCAGCAGTTTACCTTTTACTGGACATTGAGCAGCTTTGGTAAAGTAATTACTTTTACTTTACCGGCTGTTCCTAGTCCCGCAGGTACGTACTTTTACTTTACCGAAATTTTCAAAAGTGCAAGTAACGGTCACTACCAAGAAGCAGGGAGGTGCGTTGGGTTATGTGAAGGGGGTGGGTGGGGTGTGCTAAACATAATACCCCCAACTGACCCCAGGCCGACGTTTGGAGCCCTAGCTCAAACTACGTATGTACCTGAGTGATAGGGACGCTGAACTCCTGGGTGAAAACTGGCAAGGAGCCAAGTCTGCCTGGGTACACGAAATCTACGAGCGACCACAACTCCCGTAGATTGTTCTGCATCGGCGAGCCAGTGAGTATGAGACGATGTGGCGTGGAGAAACTTTTGGCCGCCAACGTTGTCTGCAACTACAGGTACTGTACGTATGCACATAATTAGGTAAATACTCTGTAGGGTACTGTGGGGTAAACCCGGTCACCTAAACTAACTGCTTTGAACTCGCTGTTTCAGCAAATGATGAACCAAATAGCTCAATTGAAAGAGGAGAGCTTGCAAGGAAAGTGTTGGTATAATTTTGTTTCAATCTGTATCTGTACACAACCTACGTACATTGTCCTGTCAACAAATTTCATAATACAATCCCCGTCCCCCGTCCCCCCCCCCCCCCCCAAGGAACCGCCTCGTCTTGATCATATAAATTCTTGCTACCCACCTGTCCATCCGGATTCTTGATCTTATGCCCCTCGTCCAGAATGACGTAATGCCAGGCGTAGTCCAGCAGCAGCTCCTTCTCCTTGTTCAGCGTCGAGTATGACGTCACAAGCACCACTCCCCTGTCCCACTCGGCGGCAGCTTTGAACAGCTTGTTGAGCAGGCGGCGTTTGGCGCCGCGGTGACTGCCGATGGAGTGCAGGATGGCGACACGGAAGACCGGACACCACTCGTGCAACTCCGACACCCACTGTTTCATCACGGTCGCCGGACACACGACCAGCACCGGTCCGAGACCTTTCAAACTGCCAAAATAAACGCATGAAACTGTAGCTTTTGTAGGTACTACGGGATAAACTCGGCCTGGGAAAAAACCGGGCACCTATAGTCGAACAAGAAATTTCATGAACCATTGAATTTTTTTCTCAGCCAATAAAAGACGTAGAGCACAGCGGTCAAACTTCTACGGCTAACTTTAGCTCGCCGTTCCAATAAAAAAAAACCGTTTTCTTCTATCTGCTCTCAGTGTTGAGATCTCGCCGAATTCCTTCAGTACTGAAATCGTGTCACCATTTGGCAGACGCTAAACCACGCAAACCACGACACCCTACGACCCTGTACGCCCGATGCGCATTTTCATCGTCTTTATCACATATGCTTATTTCTGCCAATTTGATTTTTCGGGCGTTTGCGAGGTTTAGAATTGCCCAATGGTCCACGCCCAATTTGGCGATTTCAGTACTGAAGAAATTTGGCGAGATCTCGACACACAGAGCAGCTGGAGACAAACGGTTTTTTTTTATTGGAACGGCGAGCTAAAGTTAGCCGTAGAAGTTTGACTGCTGTGCTCTACGTCTTTTATTGGCTGAGAAAAAATTTCAATGGTTCATGAAATTTCTTGTTCGACTATATGTATGTTTCAGGACTGCACATCTCAGAAAAACCATGGACCGATATCTACTTTGTGTGTTGTGATGTCATATACGCGCACTCAGTTTTGCAGCTACAGCGTCTATCCATGGCTCATTCGAAATCTTATGACTGGCCACCTAAGTTTCAGGACTGTCTATCTCAGCATTCAATGGACCGATTGAGACAAATAATATACCAATCGATTCCTTGAACTCTCCTCTTTCAAATGAGCTTTTGTGTTCATCGTTCGCTGAAACAGCAAGTTCAAAGGAGCTTAGGTGGCCGGGTTATCCACACAGTACCCCCGTATATCCCCATCAGACCCAGATCAGTTGTCTGTGTACGACATACATACTTGAAGCCAGGCGCAGGCAGCTGACTAAAATGCAGTGCTCCTAAGAAGGCGGCGACTTGAATCGTTTTGCCCAATCCCATCTCATCACCCATGATGCCTCCAACCGACTGACAATGCAACTCCCACAGCCATCGAACACCCGTCTTCTGATACCTGATCACATGTATAAAGAACAAGAACGTGTGTATATAGATAGGGTAGGCATGTGAATAATAGTGCGGGGTAATTTGGGCCGGCTGGCTGTGGGTAATTCGGGCCACCTCGAAAAACTTTTCCCAATTAGGAGGGGCGCATTCTCTAAGTAGACCGACCGTGCGTACATAGGTGTACTTGTAAAGTTTGGTCCATATTGCGCGCTGAATCTTCAAATTATTCGGCAGTTCGATACACTCATCATCATCATCCACCCTTGATTTCTTCTTGCTCTGCAAAGCTCTGAAACAGAACACATGCCGCCATAGAGAACTCTCATTGGACGGACTATGGACCAATTGCGCAAAGAGAATAATGGGTGGTCGCGATGGGAAAAATTCACTGAAAAAGTGTAATGCCGCGTTCACCACACGTCCGACGTATCTTGGTACTCCTAGATACATGTACTCCAAGATACATCAGACGTACGGACGTCTGGTGAACGCGGCATAATATAGAGCGATAGGTCAACCCATTATTCTTAGCGCAACTGGTCTATAGTATATCTGATGCATGCGATCATACCTCATGCGTCGCTCGAAATATTTGTCTGATCCGTCGTCCAAAACTTTCAAATTTCCCGCCCTCTTCCTAAGACTGGGAACAGCCTCAAATCTTTTCGAAACCTCCTCTTCCTCTTCACCACTCTGTACAAAGTCCGACGAGTATTCACCATCTTCTTTTTCCTCTCGTTTCCTCTTTCTTTTCTCCACCTTCTTTGTCGTTTCTCCTGCTTCATTCTTCCCTTCTCTTCCACCTTCTCTCCTTTCCTTTTCAAGCAGTTCAAAAGGCGTGTAGTCCCCGTGTCTAATACCCGCTTGCTGCCGCGTGACATCACTTAACACATCCGCCAGAAGGCCTGCCTCTTTGCCATTGGTTAACACCTCCTGTTTATCCGGTCCAGCCGTCAACAACTCTTCTAATTCCTTCTCCCATCTCTTCAGTTCCTCTTTGTGTACAGAAGTGGGATTGCGAAGTCTTCTTCTCTGTTCTATTCGTTTCAGCAACTGCTGCACCTGGGATTCGAACCAGCGGCGACGCCGCTCACAAGCATCCGCATCGACGGCCGCCTCCACCTGACGAAGCACGCCAGCTTCTAAATCTTCTTGCGCGTAAAACTGGACATCGGGCAGTGCTGAAGAAGTGCTGGGCTGGGCAACAGAAGGAATGATAGTGGATAGAGTAGTAGTTGTACATGGTGCTTCAGTTGTTCTGGTGTCTGTGGACGGTATTTCATGGAATGAACCGCTTTCTGACCCAGATGTGCTCATTGTTCCAGTGATTGGGTGGTTTGTTGTGTACACAGGTACCTTCAGTCAAACCATTACGTTGCCTACAAACAGCATGGAATTTGCATGTAATCACAAACATGTAGGTACGCAGAGTGATTCAATCTTTAGCCGTCAGGTGCAAGTAAACACTTCAGTTCCCCTTTGACCTCTGCTAAATATTTTGAATCACTCCGCACTATTTCACCACGACTTCCAAACCAAAATGTCTCCAGGTATTCAATGGGACTACAACGCCCAACAGACTGCGAAACACATTAGAACAACGTAAGAAACATAATTTATTTCTCGAATTCATGCAATATGGAATCTTTGAACATCTCAACCACCATAAAACTTTTCCCCCAGTTCCTGTAACAACTTTGTACATGCCGTACAATATCCCCTTACCACCTGCTCAACTTTGCGCATAAAAGCAAATGCAAACAAAACCACAGAATATACAATTGACCATGAGATATTACGCCAAACAATTTAAATACCATCTGTCACTTGCTTGCAAATAGCTTACAAACACCATCACAATTGTAAGGATGCACATTACCACAGTCAAGCCCCTTATTAGCACATTGTGCGTGCAACTGTAATGATTATTCACATCACCACTGAGTCCTGTGGTCGCCCAAGCACAGGTACAAAACTACTGTACATACATACTGCGCGCGCAACAATAAAAAAGCTTCATTCACATTGGAGGGAAATACGCTAGGCATACGCCTGGCGTTTGCATACGCCGAGCGTACGTTCAGCGCATGCCAATGATGTGAATGGGTCTGTTGAAACCAAAACAACAAAGCTCCCCACCCAAGCAAAGTAATGTCGTATGGTACACGCATATGTAAGTACATAAACCAACAGCCCACCCATGTCTTTCCAACAATAACATATTATTCTTGAGAGTGATTCAGTACAGTACTTTCAGTCATATACACATACTGTACGTACTGTTACCTATCTACGTATTGCAAAAGCTGCTATAAGTCATGTCTTTTATCTTCCGCTGGGTGTGAGATGATTTCTGGCACCTGCGAAGAGACACATGAGACTGTAGGCGTCTGCTGTCAGCTCGCTGATCTGCGCATCTGTCCAGCCTTGCGTCGGCAAACTTTGCAGAAGAAGCATTATGTGCTACAAAAGCAAATAGGGTACTGTGGGGTAAACCCAGACACGGGGGTAAACCCGGCACCTAGCATATCTCAGAAACCATACGACCGATTGAGCGACAATTATTCTACCAATCGATTCCTTGAACTCTCCTCTTTCAAATCAGATACCCTGTTCATCATTTGCTGAAGTGGCAAGTTCAGAAAAGCTTAGGTGTCCGGGTTTACGCCATAGTACCCTACGTCCGACAGACAAAGCATTAGCTGAGTGTAAAAAAAGCAACAGCTCCGATAAGAGTGCCCAAGTGCGTCCTCTTATCGAGTAAGGCGAATAGCTGCACTCATAAAATAAACCATACCTGGAAGTCTCTCTGCTGCTGCAGTTGCCTAGACCACATACGTAGAAATGCTGCGCATACGTACACGTGAAAGTCAGCGAAACCGTTTCTTTCTGACTGCAACGCAAATACGCAATCAACCCGTCACTCAGCCAGATTTCAAAAATACATAAATACGTAACATCATTGAACAATTCTTCCCTTTTTCGTACACACTTACCAGATATGTATCCCACAAGCGAATGGTGGCGCGTAGAGGAATCTCTCGCATGAGCAGATTGTTCATCCAACGAAACGAGAACTGCAAATACTCCACTTGATGAGATACCAAGTGCCGATGCAAACTGCCTAGAAAACACAAAGCGGTTCAATCATCGCATTTATTGCATAGTTGTCAATTGTGCCACCCAAGCAGTACTACATGCACCATAACCACTGACTGTACATTACATACGTAGACAACCTACTGGTGCATGAATATACTGTATGTACTGTACAAAGAACGTAAGAGTGGCGTCATGCATTCACCGTTTGTCTTTCAATTTTTAAACTCCTCTCAATCGGCTTCCCACAGTAGTCAAGCGGTTGTGCAACCGACATTATGGGAGTTGCGCTAGTGACGTCAATAACCGTTGCCATGGTTACGCAACTTTTACATGTCGGTTGACGTCAGTTGCGCAACTCCCATATATGTCGGTTGACGTCAGTTGCGCAACAATAATAATAACGCAACTCATGGATACAGTAGACAAACAACTTACTGTCGACTCTGCTCATTAGATGGTGCAGCTGGCTGATTTTCTGCTGTATGCCCGGCTGTGCGAAGGTGTAGCTGTCCTGTATGGTGTCCAGCAGGGCGGAGACACACCAGAAACTGTCAGCCTCCACCATCTCCATCTGCTCCCGTTTCAACTCTCCAACGTCGCACGTACCCACCTCCAAATCTGTCATCATCAAAAGGGGAGAATTAGGTGACTGGGGTCACCCACGTGTGTAGTTCAGTGGTTAGGGTGCTCGCCTGGAGCGCGAGAGATCCAGGGTTCGATTCCCTGCCGGCACATCTGGCCAACTCCCCAACCGAGACGTACCCACCTCCAAATCTGCCATGATCAAAAGGGGAAATTATCCGACTGAGGGCACCCGAGTGTGTAGTTTAGTGGTTAGGGCGCTCGCCTGGCACGCGAAAGGTCCAGGGTTCGATTCCCTGCCGGCACATCTGGCAAATTTTCCTTCTCGATTCTGTACAGAAACTCCTTAGCTTCACTACGAAAGCAGCCTGCCTGAAACTGCCTGAGAGAGAAAGAAAATCTGAAGAGAAAAATAGCGAAATGGTAAGGCTGCGTTCAGATAAGCGGTGTACACCAAGCGTAGGAACGCATGTGTGTGATCACGTTCCTCTGCTTGCACGAAAAAGACCAAGAACAGATAAACGGTAATAACGGCAAAAGTAATGCAGATCCTTTGACCTTTATCAGTCTTCTAAATGAGATCTAACTGTACCGTTTGTTTATCTATTCTTCAGCTGAGAACGATAGGAAATGAAATACGCCTGATATAACCTTGTGAGTTCAAAAAAGGCGCGCTTACCATCTCGTACAAATTCGGAGAGAAAGACGACGAAGAAAGGCGTGACCAAATCGTTGATACCCTGCACATAGCCGCTAGCAGGATGGCGAATGGCCCATATGTAAAGGATACGCTCAAAAATCTGCAATACTCATACTCATCATACTGCACTGTACGTGCACAGCACAAAACACATGTACTGAACATATGGGACAGAACACAATTTCGCTCACTTCCTGAACAGACTTCTGTTGAAACAGCGGGATCAAGGGGCACATACGGGGAATGTCAATATGAATCTGCAATAATACATACTTTCTTTGTTCATTACTTACTACTTCGCCCGTACATCGATATGTAGATGGGTCGGGGGTAATTTGGGCCGCCCAATCTGGTAGTTTGCTTTGCAGTGCAAACCTATTTCCAGTTAATGAGATGAGATATAATTGGTGATCGTGGTATCAAACTTATCCTTTGCACTGCACTCTGCTAGAGTGCTATTTGGTGGTTTTACATTTGCAGTTTCCCCATCGCTCCTCCTAAAGTGAGCAAAGATTAATAGAGGTGGCCCGAGCCCCGAATTACCCCCTTTCGGCCCGAATTGCCCCGCAGTACCTGTCTGAAAGTGTCCTGGTGCTGTTCGTCGTGTCTTGTGTGAAAATACTGCTCCACATAGTTGAAATATTCTTCTCTTTTCCTCCTCAACGTCTCATCTCTTCGCTCAGCGTTGGAAGGTAGATAACCCTTCACAAAAAGTAGCCCATACGTACCACCTCCTGTTCCAATACATTCATGCACAGCACACACTACCGCATTTATCGGTGTCCAGCCCCCTATGCAAGCCCTCTCAATTTTCGCACAGCCCCACCGGTAAATACGGTACTTCCCTCCAATGTGAACCTGTTTTGACACTCCAGAAGTTGCTATAAATTACCGAGAGCAATCTCCAAGCGGTTGGCCTCAACTTGTGAGGGATTCCCTTCCAGCACTCTTTCTTCAGTTTCTCCAAATCCAAGGCTTTCGTTTCTTTCGGGTTCAGCAAGACTTTCAGCCTTTCAAATCTGCATTGTGCACATAAACCACGTTATTATGACCAAAGACGAAAGTCCTATTGTCTGGCCAGTAAGAGTTCGCTTTGGCATTCAAGGCGCGTTGCGTAAAATAGATTCACAAGCGCGGATTTCTATCCGTGCTTCGTGCACTCCTATTTTGCAGAAGTGCATGCACACCATACACGGCGACTTTACTAATGGCCAGGCTATGCTACAGTATTCACTACTTCCCAAGTCACGATCAGCTGCAACATCAAAGTCACGAGTTCAACCAGAAACGACGAACTGTTTCGTTTGCTACATGAGAGCAGGTTGGGTGAACTCGTGGCTTTGATGTTTCACCCGGTCACATACGCCTACCTCTGTCTATCCGCAGTTTTCTGTCTGCTGTCGCCGCCAGTGCTCCCTTCCGATTTCGACCGTTCCAAGCTGGGAGACGAACTCGCGGCCTTCTTCTTCGGCTGCTGCTGCTCTACCATCCGGACCACCGCGCCAGGACTCAGCGCCGACGAAGAAGAGGAAGATGAAGAGGACGGGGGGCAGTCCAGCTCCGGCAGTTTGGGGTACATGGATGCCCCCGAGCCCCCCGCGCCCAATGAGGCAACGCCGTGATGACGCGTGGCGACGCCCGGTAGGGGCTCTGAAAACGGGTTCATTTTAGACATTTGGGGCTCATTCGATAGGGCGGGGAAGCGGACACGGTAGAGATTAGATTTTGGGCTCATGCCCCGTTCACCAGACGTCCGTAAATCCGTAACGTCCGTATGTGCACCGCAAATAACCAATGTATGGTGCTGTGGGGTAAACCCCGACACGGGGGAAAACCCGAACACTTATAGCAACCACACGACCGACTGAGACAAGCATTCAACCAATCGATTCCTTGAACTCTCCTCTTTCAAATGAGCTACAACGTTCATCAGTTGCTGAAGCGGCAAGTTCACACCGCTACCCCACAACCCCCAACAACCCAAAAAAAAAAGAGCCATTAGGTGTCAACACGCAACGCAGTACGGGACTACGCCAATTTTTCAGATTTCTTCCGTGTCTGGATTTACCCCACAGTACCCTACGTACCTCTCTGCGTTGCCAGCCGCTGCATGGCCTGCTCCTTGCTGTATCTCGAGGGCAGCGTATGCAAATTCACCATCGTCGATTCCTCCGCCTGCTGTTTCTGCTGCAGTCCGCTCGCGTGTCGCGCAAGCACTTCGTCCGCCACGTTGGCAGCCGTCGCCGCGTTTATCATCAATCGATCCGCCTCATCTTCCACACCAGTATCCCACGCGTCCGATACACTATAATGTTTAAAAAATTGGAGAGAAAAGTAGCGTAGGACAATCAGACGAGGAATCGATCCACGCGGCGAGAAGACGACTTAGCCACTCTGCCATAGGCGCAGGGCAATGAAAATATTGAAACACGTGCATAAATATACAGAACAGGGCAAATACTCTTGGGTCAAGTAGGGTACTGTGGCTCGTGGGGTAAACCCGGACAACTAAGCTTTTCTGAACTTGCCGCTTTAACAGCAAATGATGAACATGGTACATAGCTCATTTGAAAGAGGAGAGTTCAAGGAATCGATTGGTAGAATACTTGTCTCAATCGGTCCATGGTTGCTGAGATATACTAGGTGTCCGGGTTTACCTCCCGTGTCCGGGTTTACCCCACAGTACCTTATTACTTTCCTCTGATTTTCCGCCCCAAAAATTTTTATGTGGACATACCCCTCTGCTTGCGTAATAGCGTTTTCCAAAATTATCATACAGTGACCTGTTTTTTACCTGTCTTGAAACTGTGCGAATCTTTGTTGAGCTGGCCTATCTGTGGTAGCCGCTGTCGCTGCTCCCGTACTGCCTTTGCGAGGCGAATAATTTATGCTTGGATAATGCACAGTGGGGGAGGATGTAGTAGAATCGACGCAAGAGTAGGGCAGGGAATTTGAGCCTGGTATCTGGGAGAGCGATGGAGGCGGATACTGAGCGCCATACACCGGCTTGATACTGCAACAATGCACAACACGTAGGGTACCCTGGGGTAAACCCGGCCACCAAAAGCTCCTTTGAACTTGCTGCGTCAGTAAATGATGAACACCAAATAGCTCATTCGAAAGAGGAGTTCAAGGAATTGATTGATACAATATTTTGTTTCAATCGGTCCATTGGTTGCTGAGATATGCAGCTCTGAAACTTAGGTGGCCGGATTTTCCCATGGCCGGGTTTAGCGTTACCCCATAGTATTGGTTTCTTCTTGAACGGAGTACACATTTGTGAAATTACAATAACACGTACCTTCCTGGAACCGAGTGAGGCCTCCAAGCTTGACTACCCATTCCACTCATTTTTAACCCTTACGAAAATGGAAGGATTCGAAGAGGCATGATCCCATTCAGAATCTGGTCAAAAGAAAAAAATAGAGAAAGGAAAGTACGTACAACATCATACTACTAACCAGTTGCACGTTCATACGTACACAAACAGAACATAACATATACCTAGGCTGGTAGTTCAATGTTGTACAAGACAAGTATGAAAAGGACATCGTCATCCTTCCTCGTTTCACAAACAAAGACGACAAAGTAAGTGAATCTTTTATCGCTATTCGTTCATGTCAAGCTTTGTGAAATTATCACATGAGCGAAAACAGACCACAACAGTCACACCACTCAAAACACCATAATAAATAGTGCGGGATAATTCTGGCCGGGGGTAATTCGAGCCACTACTCTTTCATATTTCCAGATGGGAGGGTGAAAATTGGTGATTGCGGTATCAAAATCATCCTTGTGCACTATGTTATCTGGTGGTTGTAGGGTAGTGGGGTAAACCTGGCCATGGGAAAAACCGGTCACCTAAGTTTCAGGGCTGCATATCTCAGCAACCAATGCACCGATTGAGACAAAATAGGATACCAATTGATTCATTGAACTATCCTCTTTCAAATGAGCAATTTGCTTCATCATTTGCTGAAAGAGCAAGTTCAAAGGAGCGTAGGTGGCCGGGTTTATCCCATGGCCGGGTTTACCCCAAAGTACCCTACATTTGCTGGGATTCCCCCTCGCCCCTCCTAATTGAGTGAAGATAAGGTGGTGACCCGAATTACCCCGTCAGTCCGAATTATCCCTCACTATCAAAATCACCAATCCAGCTTCACGTAGTAGTAGATCCAGTTGGCATGGAATGATCGCTATTTGCCATAGCTTGAATGGTCTCTTCATTCTTTCGGTTGATATACTTGGTCACAGCAGTCTGTAGCTTGGCCTGCTGAATTTTCTCCGGTTTTTTCGGCGTTTTCTTTGCTCCGTGGCTTTTCTTTTAACCTTTCTTGCTCTGTTTCTGTACGTGGCTACTGTTTTTCTGCTTCTTGGCTCCAGGGGGTAATGAGATTTTCTGTTTCATCTCATGCTGCACCATGATGACGTACTGTCTAATCTATCGGCGTAGAAATAACGTGTAAGCAGCCGCAAATAAGCAGGCTATGGACACAGCCCAATGCAGTCTTGTACCGATAACGGCTCCCTTGTAAAATATGCCGAAGAAGCCCTTTTTCTCAGAGAGTAACCAGTTTTTCACGCGGGGTATTCGACGTAGGTAGGCGCAGGTACAGATTAGAATGAGACCGAAGATCAAAAGTCCGTCAAAGGAATACACTAAAATACAAAAGAAACACATTTTCTTGTCATTCAGAACTTACGTACGTACGTACATGTATAGGTGACACAGAGAGATGAACACATGTACTGTATGTAGTAGGGTAGGGCTAAAAGGCGGACGCGGACGCGGACGCTGGGTTAAAAGGCGGACGCGGACGCTGGGCTAAAAGGCGGATGCAGAAAAAGCGGACGCGGCGATAGATTTGCATCCGCGTCCGCCATTTAGTCCTGCTGGACTAAATGTTGTTGTTGTTGTTGTTGTTGAATGTTGTTGTTGTTGTTGTTAAATGTTGTTGTTGTAAATTGTTGCTGGACCAGGACACTGAATTGAACAATCTGCTCCAGTTCATGAATACTCAAGATCCAGACGGACACATAAAATTCACCATGGAAACAGAACAGAACAATACCCTACCCTTCCTGGATACGATGATAACCAAGCGCACTGATGATCAAGGACAAACGACCCTGGACTTCGACGTTTACCGGAAAGCAACGCACTCGAATCGACTTATCCACTGGAAATCGGACCAACCAGCCCATCAGAAGATTGGACTACTCTCATCACTCAGACAAAGAGCGCAACGCATATGCACGAACCCAGCGAGAGAAATCAATCGATTGAAAGCAATCTTCAAAAACAATAGCTACCCCAAAACCAGCACGGACCACCACTTTCAAAAACGGATCTTCGGCCCAAAACCGCAACCTCAACAGATGAAAAGAATCTCACTCCCATATGTACAAAAGTTGACTGAACAGATCGGAAGATTTTTGCGCCAGTTCAACATCCAAGTCATAGCTCGGAAGAACCAGACACTTGGCTCCTACCTCATGAAAAACTCACCACCAAGCTCAGATAATGAACGCCGAAATGTGATCTACAGTATCCCCTGTAAGGACTGCGACAAAAAATACATTGGACAAACATACCGTACTCTGGCCACAAGAATAAAGGAGCACCAACGAGAATACGCGCAAAACTCGGAGAAATCGGCAAAAACAACACATCGGTTGAATACTGGACACACGGTGGACGTCGATGGAAGAAGAATACTACACACGGAAACGAGAGACAAACTACGACTGAAAAAAGAATCCCTATTCATTGCCACTTCAAGAAAGGCTATGAATAGAGCCGACGATCCCACTACGATCCACCCAGCTTTCATACGACTGTTCGACAGAGAAGTGACATGAAGAATGAAAAGATTTAGTCCAAGAATGTTCAAGAAGTCCATGTGATAAAAAATCGGAACACCGAACGACCAAACGATTTTCAGAATTCGATGCTTGTGCCGTCCTCTGCGTCATGAGTTCCCACTCTCGCCAGGTGGGATTAAAGCGACTGGCAACCCCAGCGGCAGTATGGTGCGCCCGCTCGCTGGCTTCTAAAGGCAGCAGTGCTTTCCTTCGGGTCAGCACACCCCGACCAGTGGTCGCTGATGGCTGTTCGGCTTCGTGCCAGGCCCTTCCCTGGTTCGGGCCATTGTTGGTCGTGCCTTGTGGCACTGGACTGGCCCACCATAACGGGCGTTGTTAAAGGTTCGGAGGAGACTAGGTGGGTTTCACCTACAGCCGACCCTGTGGGGTACGGTCTCGCCAAAAAAAAAGAATTCGATGCTTGTGCCTTTCAGCAATTCTTTGAATTTGGTGTCTTTCGTTGCATTATGGTTCAATAACTTAATTGCTTGTTTTTGGTTTTTTAGAGTACCACCTGATGATGCTCCAAGTTTAGTGGAGCGAAACGTTGTGGAAGTAAAATAGTTTCACCATCAACATTTACCCTGGTCTGACCCATTGTTCATCTCATCACTTTTACCATTTAGTCCAATCTGCTGACTCTTCTTTCTACCACTTTGGTGGGTAATGGGCTAAAAAGCGGACGCAGAAAAAGCGGACGCAACATTGCATGCGTAACCACCATGCTCAGCAGTCACTACTATCTGATCAGGGTACTGCTGTACATCGCTACGGGGCATTTCTTTCACAATGTGATCAAATGAAGCAAGTTGTGTTATTTCAAAAGGATGTGACTTATGCTTTAGGCTTAGGCTGAGGCCTACCCCTCTGCATCCAATACCTAAGCCTAAGCCTAAAGCCTAAGTCCTATCCTTAGCACATGCAATATTGCGTCCGCTTTTTCTGCGTCCGCTTTTTAGCCCATTACCCACCATAGTGGTAGAAAGAAGAGTCAGCAGATTGGACTAAAAGGCTGACGCGGATGCAAATCTTGCGCCGCGTCCGCTTTTTCTGCGTCCGCCTTTTAGCCCAGCGTCCGCGTCCGCGTCCGCCTTTTAACCCAGCGACCGCGTCCGTGTCCGCGTCCGCCTTTTAGCCCCACCCTACGCAATGCATGAAACGCCATGTTCTAGGTAGTATAAATAAAAGCGCCGTCTCAATTCGGTACACGAGCTGTTATGGTATGCAAATCTGGTTCTTTCTGTGAGGCTAGTAGTTTTGCCAAATTTGCATATATGGGAGATAGAGGGGCGCACACGCAACACCCTCTTTTTTTTAAAAAAACACTCCCCCAGGCCCCCTCTTTCCTTTTCCCCCCTCCTTCTCTTCGCCCTCCTCCTTTCTTTCCCTCCCTTGGAAATGCTTACGCGCTGCACTTAGTTGCAAAATTAGCTGTAGTCTTCTGTGCTACGTGGTATATGAAGAGCACTTTCTGCAATCAATGTAATGTTCTTGTGGCAATAAGCCTTGAAAAAGCTCTTCAATTTTTCAATGCACCATCATAACGTCAATTGGAGCCTATTTTAAAACAAAAGCTAATCCAAAAGCAGAGAACTAAGTACAGTGTACACCCGACATTTCGCAAAAAAACTACGTTATTTGGTTAGCCGTCACTATAATTTTTACACGACTCTGCTAGTCGGTACTTATCGTGAACCGCAAACCGTGACCTAATGACTATTTTCCATACTTTTTTCACCTGCACCTGCTTGCACCTCCACCGTCACAGATAATCACCCCCATTTTCCACCCTTTTTGCTCTGTCATCATTTCCTGAGTCGTCATCGATCATTGTCCTGCTGTTTTCTTTTGCTGAAGGGGCGGATATGAATCGACTGTTGCAGTGCTCGCATTCACCCAAAGGTATAGATACGAAAAACTCTGGCTGCGTGGACGCGACGGCCCACGAAATTTATTTTTGCTTCCCAAAAATTAGAGGCCAAGGGCGCAAAATTTTTTTTTTTAGAGTTTGTGCCTTGGAAAAATGAACTTCGTATCAGTTCGTCTACTCCAATCCGTGTTTTTTGACCCCAGCTTTAGTTTCCTTTGCTACCTATCTATGCCCCTGTGATTGTTGTTTCACCCTCGATTTGCGTTGGCTAAATTGAAGGCTGGCGTATCAATTTGCATCCGTGCCGCTCCCCCGGGTCATATAACCAACGCTCATGAGTTCACGCGGGACTAAACGCGAGCGACCCTAGCCCATAGCTACCGGTATAGTACAGATGGAGCTATATGTCGTCAGAAAAAGAAGATGATAATTGGAATGAAGGCGCCCACATCAGACAAACTGCGAAAGGCGACCAAATAACCGGCGCCTCACTTTATCACATGATCCTGCTGTCTTAAACGCTCCGTCTGTTTTGTTATGTACACGTACTGTGTATGCTTCGCGTCCTTTATCACGAGACCTGAAACCAAATACAAATTCCTCCGAGTTTTCGGAGCATAAAAACAAAATAGCATTTTGGCTTGCTTATTCTAGTGTTCCAATTGTCATCTCGTATGCGCTGCTTTTCCCGTTTCCTTTCAGGCATTCTTCGGGAATTAGATCGTCACGATCAGAATACAATTTTAACGACACATTCAAGTCCGCTGTCAGCTTGCACGTATACAACAAACAGGCGGCCATGAAACCTCTTGTGAAATCGACCACGAGTTTACTTTTCGTCCTGGCAGTTTCATCGCTGCTCGTTTCATCCGCAGTCCAGGGAAGGTCAGCGACCAGGCAACGCCGCAGTCTCTTAGCTTTTCCATATGGCGAAGATGGACGGGTTCTCATGGAAACTCATCCCATTCACGTGCATCGCCGAAGCGACGCCTTTCTGACGGATGAGGATGATGGATTTTTCAAGCGAGGCACCAAAAGCATGTTCGTCGACTTGGACGCCATTCCACGGCCGGTATGAAAAAACACCTGGGGGGGGGGGGGGACTGTTTTGTTTTGTATTCATGCGGATGCTAGTATAGGCAATGTTCCGGCCTTACCTAATCAAAGCTTGGTTAGGTAATTTATTACGTTTCCGATACGCATCCATTTTCATCCCTTCCGAATAGTACAGTAAATAAATATAGTCGTATCAAAAATATATAATTCTGCTTAGGAGAATAAGCATAATTCCTAAGCATAATTCCCCTAAGAATATAATTCCCCTAAGCAGAATTATACATTTTTGGTCGTACGTTTATGACTTCTTCTACCCCAAGAAATTATTGCTCTTGCTTGCTCCTCAGAAAGAAAAATTGGCAGCCATTCTATGGTACTGCTGAACAGAATAGACCTCGACGAAGTTTTACCAAAAATATATATAATCCCTGTACAGGGATTATATATTTTTGGTTTTACTTATCAAAAATAGGAAACCATGGGGTAGAGATGGGCCGAGACTCTCGGTCTCGGTCTCGATCTCGGAAATCTCGGTCATTTTTGGCGATCTCGGTCTCGGTCTCGGTCTCGACTTTAGAATTTTCAAATTCTCGGTCTCGGTCTCGGTCTCGCAACTTTTAGGGCCTATTTTAGGCGAGACCGAGACTAGATTTAAATCGTGCTTTCACAAGCATTTTCATGCATTTCTGCTGAGATTTTAGCTGTCTATCATGAAAAAATTTCCCCTGCGGGGCGATTTTAGCCATGCAATGTAGAAAATAGAAGTGAAGCACCTATTCGCCACTGTTTTCGCCATCAAAATTTTCATAGAAAACGACCATCAGAAAAAATAATAAAGAATTTCCATAAGTTATTATATCAATGCTTAGTCTCGGTCTCGGTCTCGATCTCGGTCTCGGTCTCGACAAAATTCCCTAATCTCGGTCTCGATCTCGGTCTCGGAAAATATTCTAAGTCTCGGTCTCGGTCTCGGTCTCGTTTTCAGCAACAATCCAGTCTCGGCCCATCTCTACCATGGGGTAAACTCGGCCAAGGGAAAATCTGGAGCCACGCCTAAGTTTCAGGGCTGCAAGCTTACTGTACGTGAACTCTCCTCTTCGAAATGAGCTGCTGTATTTATTGTTTCATCATTGTTGCTGACAGCAAGTTAAGTGGATCTTAGCAGGTGGCCGGTTTACCCCACAGTACCCTATATTTTTGCTATTATTGTGGTGACCCCGTTCCGTTTTGCTACCCAGGGCATTCAAAAGCTAACGGTAATAGTGCCATTTTTGTTTGCCACCCGTCGCAGCTCTTGAATGAAATTGTTCTTTTCAGAGATTTGGATAAGGTCAGGCAGGCACAGACAGAAGGAAGCAGAAAATCCGCACCAACCAAGACATTTCTGTGATTTGGAGGCTTTACTTTCAGTATCCCTATGACTACTGAATGCTGTCGGTATGATGAAAGCATTATCACCAATTTCGACCGAGTTGTAATTCATTATGATTGTTACACTAGCGTTAGCACAACATATTTTACAACAATATCGGTTTCATCCTCTTTGGCTTAGACATGAAAAGCTGGAAGTAAAGCGTTGATTTGTTGAGGAAATAATAATTGTTTTGTGTTTATCGCCCTCAACTGAAATCTATTTTAGTGGGGGTGGAAACTGGAAAGGACGGATTGCTGATTTTTGAAACACCCGCTACACTTTTGTATTTTTCTTATGTCTTCTTGTGACGTCGCTCTGTACTCTATTTGATTTTGTCATCGATGAAGCAATTATTTTCAAAGATTGGTCTGCTTCTTGTTGTCGTTGTTACAACTTTGTCTCTTGCCAGAGCATCAATGACAATGAGGGAAGCTGCTGTGTTGTTGGCACGCCATGATGACCCAAAATTGAAAACAACTGTCGATAAAGTTGGCATGAATCATCAACTTCCCCGATTTATTACCATGCGACAAAGACGTGGTTGGTTTTTTGGCGGAAACAGCGGTTCTGCCTTCCTTCTCAGCGGTCACCGTGGTTTTGATATCGCAGCATTCGACAGCATTCCAAGACCGGTAAAATTCCTGACGACAAAATTGCCAATGATGTTACACCTACACACCGTTCCCAGTGTTTTCATAAATAATTGTTGTAGAGATTTGGAAGATGAGGATATACTGTAAAGCTTCGTGTATAGCCCCGGGGGATAAAAATCGTTAGTCGCCGATTCGAGGGGTTATACACGAGGGGGAGGGGGTTATACATGAGCCAAGCAAAATGTGCCAAATCATCACCATAACTTGCTTTGTTTGAGTGTTTTTCGCGGTTTAAAAATTTTGGTTAGAAGGGGGGGATAAAAATCGTTAGTCAATAGGGGGTTATACACGAGGGGGTTATATTCGAAGGGGGTTATACACGAAGTTTTACAGTAGTACAAAGCCTTTTATCTGTCGAGGAAAAGTATTTGAACTTGATACAATACAAGCGATCACTCGCGCAAAGATCCGTCAGTTCGAACTTGAAGAAGAGTCACCTCACCTCACCTCCCAGTTCGACCCGCTCTTTTTGCATTTTATTAATATTTGTTGAATAAAAATTTTGATTTGGATGCGTTGCGGACAATTGTGATACTATTCCGCTTTTTCTTCCGTTAACAAAAAAACGCGACGCGAGTTTACCGGACGGGTTTACCACAAAGTACCCAACATAGGATGCAAGCAAGTTTCTGTAATATTGCGAATTCATTTAGTACGTACGATAGTCTGGCCAGAGAGCGTTGGCTATGGGACTCAAGTCGTACTGCGTAGTTTGCATGTACTTCTGCTAAATGAGTACCGTATTTACCCATGCATAGCCCCGGGGCTATGCAAAAATTGAGAGGTCCTATATGGGGATATGCATAGGGGGGGGGGGGGGGCTATGCATGGGACATTTTTTATATTTTTGAGAGGTGCACAGAGGCATATTTTTTAGGTCAAAAGCACATGGTTTAGGGCAGAATTGAGGTCAAAACAGGGTTATTCTAGTACAATGCCCCCCAAGCAGGCTTATAGGCATCTTAGCTTGGTGTGGGAGTGGCTATGGGTAGCTTATGACCAGCTTATGTAGGTAGGTTTAGGTACTATACAGTACATATGGGGCTATAGGGGGGGGGGGGGGGCTATGGATAGGGCATTTTTTATGTTTTGCCAATATGGGGCTATGCATAGGGGGGGGGGGGGGGGGGCTATGCATGGGTAAATACGGTATATAAAGCACGGACAAAAATCCGCAATTCTGAATTTATTTTACGCTACGCGCCTTGAATTTCACAGCCAACTCTTACTGGCCCTACCTATAACAGTTTTGCGTGTTTTGCAATTTGACGCAATTCAGATGTATAGTTACTATGTATCGTGCGCCATTCACATGGATACAGCCGTATGCCGTACTGTACACGTGTACAGAACATGGGCAAATAGCGAAAAGATATTCAGACAGTGATACCAAGGATCCATGAACAAGAATAGAATCTTGCATGGCCTGCGCAGATCGATCCCTGACCGGAAACGTCGTCCTCGAAATAACCGATAATTTACATGCTGGATCGTACATATAAATGTACGATCGTGTATGATAATGTACGATCGTGTATATGAATGTACGATCGTATATATAAATGTACGATCGTATATGAAAATGTACGATCGTACATAGAAATGTACGATCGTGCATAAAAATGTACGATCGTACATTTTTATATACGATCGTACATTTATATATACGATCGTACATTTATATATACGATCGTACATTATTATACACGATCGTACATAAAAATGTACGATCGTATAGTTGATTATCTGCGCTCGAAAAGCGCGCGCAATCTCCAAGCACACAAGCTCGCTCTCTCTTCACAGAAACGAAAATATGGCCGAATTTTGCCTATTTGGTTTGTGCATACCTTGGCCGTTAGTAGCTGACGCCATGCTGATGGTTGGAAAGCTGAGAAGAAGCACCAAATCTTGTTGACATAGATAGCGAATGCTTATTGATGCCAGTAGACGACAAGAGAACACGAAAATACTTTGGAAACTTCCCTTACTCTGCGGTCTGCTTGGAGATTGCGCGCGCTTTTCGAGCTCAGATAATCACCTATTTTTATGTACGATCGTATATATAAATGTACGATCGTGTATAATAATGTACGATCGTGTATATAAATGTACGATCGTGTATAAAAATGTACGATCGTACATTTTTATATACGATCGTACATTTCTACAGGGTGTCTCACGTAGACCTACCTAACGATCCAGCCTTATAACTTCCGTATTACAGTACATATCAAGCTGAAATTTTGTCCCCAGAAACCCAAAAATATACCATTTGTTTTGGCAAAATTTGAGCCAGATAGGTGAACTAGGGATGAAATTACGAGCTTGCAAATTTTGGACCCTGTTTTTCGCATTTTCCGCACTGAGCGTGGTTTTGGGACTAAAATCTTCTGCTCAGCATGGTTAAGCAGCTCACCCAACATTAAAATATGGCGGAACAATAATGGCTGAACGTCATCACGGACCAGAACACAAAGGATACAAAAATACAGGCGATTTACCGCCCATAACAGCCTTCAAGGAGCTGTCGAGGTCAATAGCGGCACCAATGATTTCAAAATGTTGAAAAACGTGGTCACGAATTTGCAAGCTCGTAATTTCATCCCTAGTTGACCTATCTGGCTCAAATTTTGCCACAACAAATGGTATATTCTTGGGTTTCTGGGAGACCAAATTTCAGCTTGATACCTCCTGTAATGCGGAAGTTATACGGCTGGATCGTTAGGTAGGTCTACGTGAGACACCCTGTATATACGATCGTACATTTATATATACGATCATACATTTCTATTTGCGATCATACATTTCTATTCACGATCGTACATTTATATATACGATCCATCATGTATATGATCGATCATTATTTCCTTCGGTTATTTTGAGGACGACGTTTCCGGTCAGGGATCGATCTGCGCAGGCCATGCAAGATTCTATTCTTGTTCATGGATCCTTGGTGATACAACCCGTCACGGAAGAAACTTTCCTCCCACATGCAGTATGAATGGACCAGTTGCGCTGCTAGACATTTGGTTTGTCGCGAGGTGACCCTGAGCCCTGAGGTAGGCCTACGGTATATACCGTATTTTTGGGTAAACAAATTGAGAGGTCATGGGGGTTAATGGGACAAAATTTATGTTTGTGAGAGGTGTGTAGTGTAGGCACTAGGTACCTAGAGGTATGTGTATGTACTGAGGACAAAATTATGTTTTGCGATGGGGGGTTATACAGTGGGGGATATACACCCAAAAATATGGTATTTTATTTATAGCATAAGTTTAGATTGGTGCCAACGGGGACGTCGACGTCGTTGTCTCTCTCTAGCATCTAGGAGCGGAAAAGGCAAGCTACAGAAGAAAGACAGCAAGGACGTCAGCATCGATACTAAACTTTCACTCAATACGGCGGGCCCACCTCGCGACCACCCAAGAAAGTGTTAGCGCAACTGGTCAATGCCGGCCTCATTAGGTGTTGTCTGCATTCTGCGTTGCATCAAGTGGCTATCTCACGCCATCTCACCCACCTCAAACCACTTACCTACTCTACCCACTGCAAAGTAAACGGGAATATTTTCGGATGCAAATTTTTTGGACTGCAAAAATTTTCGGCTGGCATGCTGAAAACTGCTTTATTATTACCGTATGCTTAGAGGTTATTACTTATTACCTACTTGTTGCGCTAAAAATTGTCGATAGTCGCGATCTGATCCGCTCTGGATTTGACAGGATCACCAATCAAAATTGAAAAGGGGAAATTTTTTCGGAAACATTTTTTTGCCTGGATTGAGAACATTTTCGGTCACATGTACTGTATTTGGCAAATCTGTCCGAAAATTTTCCCGATTCAGTATTTCCATATGGTACCATTTTTGTTTTGCTATTTAAGAAGACTTTGCAGCTCGTCTCTTCTTCACAAACAAACTTGTGCAGTTCAGTAGCTTCCCGCCAAGTTTCGTGCCTTGACTTTAGGAACAAATCCAAACCCATGGCTCTCCATCATATTCTTCTGGTCTGCTTGACCGTTTTCCCCTTGCTCATGGCAAAACCACGTAAGCGAGGCAAAATTAGTAGGCATAATCCGTCCCAATATTTTGGTTGCCGCTTATCTTATGCCCCTGAGGTACTGTAAACTGTTGGCACTGTGGATTCCCTCAGAAAAGCTGATTTTTCACTCCAGCTAAAGTTTATTCCCTCTTTTACAGCCAAAAAACCTGACGCAGCGAAAGAACGTCAACCTGTGTTGTGCAGCGAAAGCGTTGAAATGAGGCTAGATTCCATGGTCATCACGTGCAAAAAGTATCCTTTTGCCGAAACCTTCCACGATTGTGTTATCAAAGCCAAGAAGAGCCTTGTCAAACACAGCTGTCAAGAAATCGAGTGGCCGCTAGTTCAGAAGCTAGTTCAAGCTCTAGGAATACCGAAAGAGTGCAGCGAATATCGCACATGCAGATGGATAATTCATCCAAGAAATCCAATTCATATACCGTAAGGTTCATTTTTGCCCCTTATGGCCTGGCTGGACCCTTACCCTTGTATGTATACGGTACCCTATACCCTTGTAGTTGTATGTCAACTGACCAGCAGCTTTCCAGGCATATAACTCTGGAGGCACATCTTGATCGGGGCGGTTCAACCCTTCCCTTGTATGTATACGGTACCCTGCCTGCCTGCCTACCCTTTACTACAGGGTGTCTCACGTAGACCTCCCTAACGATCGAGCCTTATAACTTCCGTACTACAGTAGCTATCAAGCTGAAATTGTGTCCCCAGAAACCCAAGAATCTACCATGCTTTGTGGAAAAATTTCAGCCGGATAGTCCCACAGCAAACGAAATTACAGGCTTAGAAATTTTGGACCCTGTTTTTACCATTTTCTGCCCTGAGCACATGGTTTTGAGATTAGAATCTTCTGCTCAGCATGGTAAGAAGCTTATCCAACGTGGCAATATGGTGGAACAACAGTGGCTGAACATTATCACAGTCCAGAACACAAAGGATGCACAATTACAGGCGATTTACCGCCCATGACAGCGTTCAAGAAGTTGTCGAGGTCAATAGTGGCAGTACTGATTTCAAAATGTTGAAAAACGTGGTCGCAACTTTGCAAGCTCGTAATTTCATCCCTAGTTAACCTATCCGGCTCAAATTTTGCCACAAAGCATAGTAGATTCTTGGGTTCCTGGGGACAAAATTTTAGCTTGATACCTACTGTAATACGGAAGTTATAAGGCTGAGTCGTTAGGGAGGTCTACGTGAGACACCCTGTATGTATACATACGGTACCCTACCCTTATGTACAGTATATAATGGTACCTAACCTTGTATGTACATGACCAGCTTTCCAGTAATGTAACTGTGGAAGCACACCTTGATTTTCACGCGGTTTTTTGAAACAACGCGCTGCTGGTGCCTTCACTGCCTTCCCCATGCTTATTGTAAGGGCTTTTCATTCATGTTTGGCCCGAAGTGGCAAACATCGTACAGCTTGCAATATTCAAATACGCCATTTTCTGAACAACCATGCATTCCCCGTCTACCTGAAAGCCCATTCTTTTTCAATGCTATATAAAAATTAATTTTTAGCAGCAGCAAATTTGGCGGAAAGAGCGGTTCTGCCTTCCCTCTCCTCAGCGGTCATCGTAGTTTTGGTGATTTGGTCACATTTTTGGACCGCATTCCAAGACCGGTAAAATTCTGCCGACAACATTGCCAACGATGTCACATGACATTCCCGTGTTCCCAAGAGCGTGTTCCCTTCGTGTATTTGATTGTTTCAGAGATTTGGAAGATGAGATGAAGCCTTTTTATCTGTAGTCGACGACACAGTGTTGAAATTTGATACAAACCGATCACCCGCGCAAGGATTGAATGAATGAATTGCTTAAAAATAAAAATATAGGCTAGTATATATGGATAGCAGTATAAGTGCAGGTTCTAGCAGATGTCACCAATGAGCAATAGCAATGTCGCGTTTCACCGTACAGGACTGTGAAAGACGTCGCTCGAGCCTTGTCCTGGTCAGCTTGCAGTGGTACAGCGCTTCTGTCAGGTCGATAAGCCGGTAGTCCAGCCATGCCAAGCAGCCACAACCAGTAGATCACGAGCGCAACTGTTTCCACTGGGCCATTGAAAGTGTCTGATAATATTGTCGAAATGTTGCGCCGAACAAAGAATACATAAATATAGCTGCTTAGCTTTTATGCAAAATTGATTGGACAACAAGTCACGTACCCCTAGAGCGCGCGCTCCGCTTCGCTTCGCGCGCGCTCTAGGAGGCGTACATAAACAAGTAAGAGCGGACCAAGAACCACTGGAGGTTTAGGTGGTTCTTGGCCGGAAAAGCGAGGAAGGGCGAACCGCGACTTAAGACTATTTGCCGCGCCTCATAATGTTTAGGTCATGTACACCTAAACAATATAAATTATAGGAGTACATGAAAAAGGAGCCGTAAAAGTGGGTTGAAAATGTAGCAAGATATGCAACTAGCGCAACGTATATCAGGTCTTCTATTTCTGACCATCTGATTTGGTACAAAAATCAACAGAAAAGCAAGTCGAAAACACGAACTAAACTTCAATCAATATGACCGAACAATGTGATGAACCTCCATCAATGAAAGTACAGCGAAAATTGAATTGAATTAAAGCGTTCTGTTGCATTGGTAGACTTTCCTGATGACACTGTCCTTTCTCTGCTTTCTCCCACTTCGATTCGAGTACTGCGTCCCTGTCACCAGCTCCAAATCAGCCTTCCACTCCTTAACCCTCTTCGTAATCCCAGGCGTCCGCTTGTTCATAGCCACACGGCAAACCCTGTCTGTGGACGGGGCAAACCCCATCCGTAGACGGGGTGGAGAAACAAACCTCGTCTACGGATGGGGTTTGCCCCATCCACGGATGGGGTTTGCCGGGTGGCTATGGACAAGCGGACACCTGTGATTATGAAGGGGGTTAAACTCCCTGGAAACAGCTAAACTCCCTCTCCACAGCTTTGAATACAACACCATGCTTTGCATGCATATGCTTTCGCAAGTCTTTGATAGTATAGCACATGTACGTAGGTACAACTGCGATGGCAGGTGATGGATGGAAGCTGCTTCGCTCGTGGGTCCTGCTTGCTCTGATCCGTTCTCATCCAGTGACACATCCTCCACCTCCACATCCTCATCCACCTCTAACTCCGGCGCTCCTGTAACAGAAACAACAACACCCTGCACAGCAGTATCTGAGCCTGATATCACTTCCTCGTGCTGTGTCTGAAGATGCTGCTGCAGAGTGAACTTGTTTGCGAAGCTCTTCCCGCACTCATCCACCACGCAAACGACACATCCTGTCCGACTCTCATCTGCTGGCCTGCCTCGCTTCCGCTTCACCCCTGGATGCTGCGCTGCGAAATGTTGAGACAAAGAAGATGAGGACGAATACCACTTCGAGCATTCCGGACACTGCTTGCGGTTTTCTTGCTAGTAACTACAGCTTAGCTTTTTTTCTGTCGTATTTTCGTGTTTTTCTATTCTTTGGACTTGCATGTACTCCTATTATTTATATTGTTTAGGTGTACATGATCTAAACATTATGAGGCGCGGCAAATAGTCTTAAGTCGAACCGCGAAGCTGCAAACCACGTATAGTCACCGACACGATCAAGAGCGTGCTTGACAATTTTGGCGCTCCGTAGTAATCTGGCATTTCTATACAAGAATAGCAACCGGCTTTGAAAAAGGGTCGAAAAGCCGGTTGCTATTCTTGTATAGAAATGCCAAAATGCCACGGGAGCGCCAAAATTGTCAAGCACGCTCTTGATCGTGTCTCGTGTCGGTGACACGGTGACTATACTGCCTGCATGCAAAAAACAGACTCAAGTTCAACACGCATCGATTCTTCATCGTCATGAGAAATGTGAAATTTATCAAAATTTACGCTTGTCATTTGTGAAAAAGCAGTTGAAAATGAGCTTATCATGATGATCAAATCGTCCATTCACTGCTCGGAAGCCACCTGAAGAGATATGGCGATTACACGAACTCATATTCAAACCCTCGTTTATCGCGCTCTACTTCCCTGCTTCTTGCTTGCCGGTTAGCTTCTCATTTCACGTGCTCTGATTAGAACTAAGAGGATAATGTGGGCCTCTACGCAAGTTTTTGCTTTTGCCTAGTATTTACGAGTTGCGGTAACGCGATTGGGTTGGTCGATAGCGACCCCGCGGTATTTAGTGATGTTTGGATCAGTTTCTGCGGGGTTGTTGACGTCATTTGTTGTCAATTCTTCTTTTCACTCGCTCCTTTTCCGCTCCCAGATGATTGTGTACGGTCGACGACCCCGCAGGCACCGATCCAAACTTTTACTGAATACCGCGGGGTCACTATCGACCAACCCAATCGCGTTACCGCAACTCATCCATAGGTATTGCGTTGTGTGTTGGTGTGTATGTTTTAGCGAGTGGTCTGCGCCCCAGTCTCATATCTTTCGTGTATGGCGCGTTGGCTCTCGTTTGTCCTCTTCTGCCTGCAATCTCAGCCACAGAAGGAGTTTCCAGTCAGTACAATATATAATACCCACGAGTTGCGCTATTAACACCTACCCCGAGAAAGCGTCATTGTTGACAACACGAAAAAAATTGTTGTCCGTTTTATATGTGTTGTTGGAACGGACAACAAACCGAACAACTTGTTGTCCGTTTGTTGTCGGTTTGTTCTCCGTTTTTGTACCGTTGTTGTCCGAATCGACAACACCCATACAAAAACGGACAACAAACCGACAACAATCGGACAACAAATTTTTTTCGTGTTGTCAACAATGACGCTTCCACGGGGTAGGTGTTAACCAGCTCCGTATTGCCCTGACCCGCAGGGCCCGCGGGTCACCCGGGGGTCACCCGAGGGTCACCCGCGGTTCACCCGCAGGTCACCCGCGGGTCAATAATCTATAATCAATAAATCAATAATTTTCTCCTTTTCCGCTGGCGCTTTCTTTCGTTTCTGGGTGACCCGAGGGTGACCCGAGGATGACCCGCGGGTGACCCGAGGGTGACCCGCGGGCTCTGCGGGTCAGAGCATTACGGAGCTGGTTACCCTGGTGCACTGATGGCGCGTTCACCAGACGTCCGTCACGTCCGTCCGTCATATCCGTCAAATCCGTAAAACGTATCTAGGAGTACGTGGCACACCGCAAACAACCATATACTCCTAGATACGTTTTACGGATATGACGGATTTGACGGACGGACGGACGTGACGGACGCCTGGTGAACGCGCCATGAAGCGCCTCGTGTAACCCCTCGAATCGGCAACTAACGATTTTCATCCCCCCGGGGGTTATACACGAAGCGTTACATACAGTATTGAGACAAGAAACAAGTTACGACAAAATGTGTAATTGTTTGCTGTAGAGCGGAGCCATGTGTACCTATGGGTGGTGTTTGCCTTCTCTGCCTTGTTCGCATTGGTTCAGATCATCTTTCAAGCAACTCTATTGGGGTTGCAGCCTTACGGTCATACACTCACCAATTGCAGCAGCAAGGAGTACTGGCTCAGAACGTTCGGCTTGCAAAAGTTAGCTGACCAGTCAGATACATATACATTGATACATATGCGTTGGTCGGCCACTAAAGAGCTCACTATGGATGGAACTCAAGTCGTTTTGCGTAAAATGGAAAGACAAGTTCGGATTGCTGACTCAATACATACATACGTCTGGTTTTCCCTGTGCAGATTATCTTCTGCCCATTTTCTGGACGATGCTCGACTAATAGCGCCAGAAATCCTCGCTCTTCTCGCTTCCTTCGTCACCTTACTACTGTGTCGAAGTAGGTCACCCTCCTCTACTGAGGATGAGGAGAGAGAAGCCTTGCCGGTTGCGCTGGAAACGCAACGCTCTCACGACCCTGCTCAGTACACTGGTCGAGCTCAAGGTAATCGTATTAGTCCTACACGATAGTAGCACTAAGGACTAGTTGCGCAAAAGAGTTTTGGGTAGTCGCGAGGTGGCCCCTCGCGGTATTTAGTGAAAGTTAGTATGGATCGGTGCTGACGGGGACGTCGAACGGGAATCGAACCCTCTACCCTCGGTTACAGCTGTGGACTTAGTAGACACACGATCACGTGCCGGTCCGGGGACAGATTGGCTACACTCGCCTTACATACCTAGCACTAGTTTACTTACACGACTGACCTCGGACGCTGTTGCCATACGTAGTGTGCTGTGGGGCAAACCCGGACACCTAGTATATCTCAGCAGCCATACGACCGATTAAGACAAGTATTGTTCTACCAATCGATTCCTTGAACTCTCCTCTTTCAAATGAGCTACCATGTTCATCATTTGCTGAGCGGCAAGTTCAGAAAAGCTTGGGTCCGGTTTTACCCCCCTGTCCGGATTTACCCCACAGTACCCTACCTTACATGAATACGCATGCACAGGTAGCAGCGGCGTCGATTGGTAGAATACTTGTCTCAATCGGCCGTACGGTTGCTGAGATATACTTGGTGTCCGGGTTTACCCCACAGTACCCTACCTTACACAAATACGCATTCGCAGGTGGCGCATCCGTCTCCGCGAGCGGCTTCGCGTGGCTGTGGTGGCTGCACCGCGTGTCCGACTCGCTCCACCTCCTCCTCCTCTTCCTCCTGGGCACGGTCTGGCCGTGTCTCCTCTCCGTCTGGTACCTGCTGGTGGCCCTGGGGGTGCTCTACTGGTGGTCCAGCTACAAGCCGGTGCGCCGCAAATGGCATAATGTGATCAAGCTCCACCTGATCGTCTACTGCGGCCTCCACCTTAGTCTGCTGTATTTGTACCAGATGCCGCAGCTGCAAGCGGTTATTGAGCGGGAGAGTCTCTGGGCGAGGTAGGGAGTCGCTATGTAGTGTACTGGAGGTTGGTTAACCCCCTTCCTAATCCGAAGTGCCCGCTTGTCCGTGGACACCCGGCAAACCCCGTCCGTAGACGTGGTAAAAAAAATACAAACCCCGTCTACGGACGGACGGGGTTTGCCCCGTCCAATGACGGGGTTTGCCGGGTGGCTACGGACATGCGGACGCCTGGAAGAGGGCCGCACCCCCCCCCACAGACAACCGCACAAGCCAACACGACACAACACACACACAACACACACACCACCCCACCCAAAAAAACATTTGGCTTTTTTTTGGTCTATATCATGCCATATTCATCAAAATATCGAAGGGGCATGCCCCAATTCGAAATCAGCGAAAAAAATGGAGTAGAATGATGTTAAGAACTTTTGAAAAAAGTGGCTGGCTCAAAGGGGGCATTTGGGCCTACCAGCAGCCATATCTCAGCATACAGGAGGGGTTAAATTTTAAACTGATCAGCAACGTAATGCGGAAGTCTCAATATGTTTGGAAAACAGCTTCTGGACCATAAAAAGGTGCGTATGGTGCATTTCCAGAGAAGCGCTCTTCAACGCAGTCTTCAATCAATTTACACAGAGAGTAGCAAGTCAGCTAGCAAGTTTTCCCAATCTGTTATCATCAGTTGCGGGGTTTCTCTGGTCTGAGAAGTCAAACGCATCACATACCATCGAACGAGTGTCTTTCATTGCATCAACTCTCTGTCTATCTGTTCATATTGCATTTTCAGTCTGGAGCGATAGACGATGTCTACGAGTCTGAAGAAGCTGCCGCGTCCTCGTCTGACGAGGAAGGAGAGGAGGAGAGAAAGAGAAAACAGCAGCAGCGGAAACCCTCCGCCTTCGTCGCCAACCTGCGTCGGTTTACGTCCGTGGACGCGAAGGAGCGCGTGCCTTGGCTTACCCTCGCCGTCGCAGTACTCATCCGCAACAGCGCACTGCTGTCTCTCCTGTTTATGATGGTAAGCGTGATGCCGCGTTCACCAGACCAGACGTAACGGACGTCTGTCAAATCCGTAAAACGTATCTAGGAGTACATGGCACACCGCAAACAACCGTGTACTCCTAAAAGATAGGTGTCCCGTGTACCGTGTCCTCTTTTAGATGCGTTTTACGGATTTGACGGACACGGACGGATGAACGTGACGAACGCCTGGTGAACGCGCCATGAAGCGTTTTGATGCACGTTTTGCTTGACGTTGCCTTGGCGTATGTACATAAGTACCATCCCACGTGTTCATAGCATCCCGAAAATTATCGTCCGTTGTTGATGTTTCAACCACGTATCGTATATCCGTATATCGTATTGATTTCGTACAAATAGTTTTAAGGCAAGATTTCTGAGTCGTGTGAGAGTCTGACTATAGAAGGCCGGACACCTTCAATATTTCACATTTCCTGTTCGGTTCATAAATAAGTACTACAACACATGCGGAATCGAATGCAAAAAACCGGATCTCAAAATTCGCCCTCGTTGAGGAGTTATCGATGCGCAAACCTTCCTGACCCATTTTAAGGCGAAAATTACATAAAATGCATTCTTTTTAGGTTCCAGTGGACGCAGCCGGCTGAAATTTTGTACACACATACCACCTATGGGACCCTACCTGCAGGGAAATTTTTTGCCTTCTAGCCCTCTTCACACTGGAGTTATGGCGTTTTAGAGTCAATTTCCATGCAAACTGGGGCTAGATTTTTTTAGGTTATATGCCTATAGCTCATTAGATACAGTACCGGCCGCTCTGAAAATTTTTATCCCTTTAGGTAACCCATTATAGTTTTCGAAAATACAAAAAGAAAAAATTCGGTAGTGGTCCATGAAAGAGAACGGTCCTCATGAATAGTGAAAAATTCAGGAAAAATTTTCCCGCCTTTTTCTATTATTCAAGATAAATGAGAAATACCACTGGAGCTTCTTCCTAAAAAGTAACCTATCTTATGTAGAATTTGATGTAGATTTCAAAAATAAAATTAGTTTTTCAAAAAAATTTAACCCCTAGCATATAATTTTGCAAAAGTATTATATTTTTGAGATATTTTTGAGAATTTTGGGTAAGGGTTAAATTTTTTGGAAAATCAATTTTATTTTTGAAATCTACATCAAATTCTACATAAGATAGGTTACTTTTTAGGAATAAGCTCCAGTGGTATTGCTCATTTATCTTGAATAATAGAAAAGGCGGGGACATTTTTCCTGAATTTTTCACTATTCATGAGGACCGTTCTCTTTCATGGACCACTACCGAATTTTTTCTTTTTGTATTTTCGAAAACTATAATGGGTTACCTAAAGGGATAAAAATTTTCAGAGCGGCCGGTACTGTATCTAATGAGCTATAGGCATATAACCTAAAAAAATCTAGCCCAGTTTGCATGGAAATTGACTGTAAAACGCCATAACTCCAGTGTGAAGAGGGCTAGAAGGCTAAAAATTTCCCTGCAGGTAGGGTCCCATAGGGGGTATGTGGGTACAAAATTTCAGCCGGCTGCGTCCACTGGAACCTAAAAAGAATGCTTTTTATGCAATTTTCGCCTTAAAATGGTCAGGAGGGTTTGGGCATGTATAACTCGTCAACGAGGGCGAATTTTGAGATGCGGTTTTTTGCATTCGATTCCCCATGTGTTGTAGTACTTATTTATGAACCGAATAGGAAATGCGAAATTTTGAGGGTGTCCGTGAACAATGCACACACCAGGGAAACCTTGCCTTAACTCTCACCGATATGGGCTGGTACCGCTGTCCGATCGATTTTCTCTTTTCCGCCGCCGCTTCCATTCGATTTTGGTAGTCGGACGCGGGCTTAGCGGTCCAGCCCCTATCGGAGAGAGTTAACGATTTGCATTGATGAGTTCTGAGACGACGATTTTTGGGATTGGTGGGTTAGGACTTTTCTGACGTATGCACTAGTTACGTACGTTCGTATGATAGACAGGTATTTATATTGACTGTAATTTCTTGCAGTTGTGGGCCATCTTCTTTCACACGTGGTTGGAATTCGTGTGGTTGCTGGCGGCTTGCGTCATTTGGGTATTGCCCAACTCAAGGGGCGCCTGTCTTCGCCTCTCCCCGCTTTTCGCTGTTTATGGAACCGTAAGAGAGATATACTTGGCTATACTCATGCGTTAAACCTTGTGATTCCACCTCTTCGTTTCGCTTCAAGACCCCAATTTATCTTTTTCGGCGATTTGTGTACTCAAGTTTTGCAATCGTCCTGTAAGTCGGCGGAGCTGTAATAATTGTAATAGCCGAACATAATTATTACTTTTTTTAAATTTTTTTAATATTCGGTAACGCGCTGGAAAGGTGAAAATCACAAGGTTTAGTTTTCGTATTGTACGTACAGTCTTGCATTGTATTGTTTGTGTACGTACGTACAGTACGTAGTTGGAGGTTGGCAAATTTTCATAGTCACTAATACGAGAGAAAGAATGAGTAGGGTGATGCCACACGCTAAACGTTCTCACGCCTGCTGTATTGAACTGAGCTAATTGCGTATTTGTACTGTGTAGGGTACTGTGGGGTAAACCCAGACACGGGGTAAATCCTGACACCTAAGCTTTTTTGAACTTGCCGCTTCAGCAAATGATGAATATGGTAGCTCATTTAAAAGAGGAGAGTTCAAGGAATCGATTGATAGAATACTTGTCTCAATCGGTCGTATGGTTACTGAGATATACTGGGTGTCCGGCTTTACCCCCGTGTCCGGGTTTATCCCACAATACCCTATACTGAATTCATTCGCAATGCCACCTGTGCTGTTACGTTATTAGCTCATGGCTTATACCTGAGCAAGTCGATAGACTGGTTTTTTTCGTAAACTCATGAGCAATATACCGTATTTACCGGTAGATAACCCCCCAATGCATAACCCCCCCAATGCATACCCCATATGTACTGTACAGTACCTGAACCTACCTACATAAGCTGGTCATAAGCTACCCATAGCCACTCCCACACCAAGCTAAGATTCCTATAAGCCTGCTTGGGGGTATATTGTACTAGAATAACCCTGTTTTGACCTCAATTATGCCCTAAAACACGTGGTTTTGACCTAAAAAATATGCCTCTGCGCACCTCTCAAAAACATAAAAAATGCCCCATGCATAACCCCCCCCCCCCCCTATGCATACCCCCATATGGGACCTCTCAATTTTTGCATACCCCCATGGGGCTATGCACCGGTAAATACGGTATGCCAGTAACGTACAGTACAGTACGTATATACCTACAGTATATGTAGGGTCACGTATTTTTTCTGTGTTGCAGTGCCTAATTCTGGTGCAGTACGTGTACAGTCTGCAGTTGACAAAGGACGAATTGCACGAATTTCGTCAGCTAGGCCTTCTACACTACGCTTGGGGACCGTACTGTGTTGCGCTATGGATCAAGGTTGGGACAGACCAGAATAATCAATACATGCAGATTAGGTGTATAGTATGTATAACTATTACATGTACAATACGTCATAGTAGCTAGCTGCAATGGCACGTAGCTAGCTGCTAATGCGTTGTACGTTGTATGCGTACGTATTTCTGTACGGAAGGTGAACTGGCTTCACATGTCAGAACAGTGTGCCTACTATAGCATGTGCATTGACTGACAATAACGCATTAGCGCATTTCGTACAACATTGCGTACTTAGCGTAGGACTATGTACGCTGCAATATCCTGTGCAGTAGGTGAAAGTTTTTAGTAATAAACCCGGCTTACTTTTGATATACGCCGAATTTATGCCGTATTCACATTCGAATCGAACTAGTACGTTCTTTGTAAAGCCTCCCCGGCGTCCACTATTTTAGCCACACCAATTCAATTCAGCGTGACAAATTCGGCTGGCGCTGTCTATGTGAATGCGGCATCATTCGACCAGTGCCGAATCTCTTTCTGTTGTATTCACCACTTGCGCTAATAACTTTGGGTGGCCGCGAGGTGGCTCCTTGGTATTTAGTGTAGTTTAGATTGGTGCTGACGTCGACGTCGTTTGTTGCCCTTTTCTTCTCTTTTCTCGCGCTCCCATAGGGCTGAACAACGTCGAGGTTACCGTCGGCACCGATCTAAACTTTTCACTGAATACCACCACACGGGGACACCTCGCAACCACCCGAATGCCTGAGCGCTAGAAGCGAATATTCATTTGTTACCAGGCGCTCATTGAGTCATGTCCCAGAGAAAAAAGCCTCCCACCCCACCCCCTTCCTTTTTCTCTAGGAGTACATGACTCAATCAGTAGCTTACCACCTGTTTCCTTTGCTGCAGGTATTGCTGTCGCTGCCTCTCTTCGTGGCCATGCGGTTGTACCTGCGCGAGCGGGCCATGGAGCGATTGGAGGAGCGAGAGGAGGAGGAGGAGGAGGGCCGGGAGGACTACGGCACCTTCGCGGCGGCAGCCAGAAGGGGCCGGCGGCGACGCCGACTCCGGGACAGCGGCGCCGCCGGTAGTCTGACCAGCATGGACGCCCTGCTGCAGGGCTCCAGTCTGGAGACCTTCCTCGCCAAATACTGGATCTATCTGGTGCGGCGATTATTCACGATATGCAGTAACGCGATTGGGTTGGTCGATAGCGACCACGCGGTGTTGGGGGAAGTTTGGATCAGTGTCTGCGCCGGGTCGTTGACGTCATTTGTTGTCAATTCTTTTCACATGCTCCTTTTCCGCTCCCAGATGACTGAACAAGGTCGACGACTCCGCAGACACGGATCCAAACTTTCACTGCATACCGCGGGGTCGCTATCGACCAACCCAATCGCGTTACCGCAACTCGTAAATAGCTCTCCTGGCTTTAGTAGGCTGCTCATTTCTGAGTGGTTCTGTGCCATCTTTTTATTCGCCTTGCTCCATAAGAGCAGTTGTGGTTTCGACCTCCCCGCCGATAATTTGAGCTGTAGTTATCACACACTACTGCTCAAAATTCGGCGTACTTTGCGTAAAAAAATTGCTTCGGCGTGCTTTGCGTGTGTGTGATAACTACAGCTCAATTCGGCGGGGAGGTCGAAATGACAACTCTGCTCTTATGGAGCAAGGCGAATACTAACCTTAATGTGCTTCAGGTGGTGCTAGTTCTGTTGTTATTCGCAATGCGTTCGCCGGTGGTTGTGTACAAGATCGGATACATGGGATTCTTCCTCATTCTCCTAGCATTTCTACAGGTACATATATCCGCCTACGTGTACGTACTATCTACGTATCTACGCATGCGTGTACATACATACTGTACGTGTCGTAGTTGCTTTGTTGTGTTTCTTTCGACTGTTGAGTCTTGCGCGTTCTTTATGCCTACACAGTGCAATGTTTCATGTCGAGTATACTGTTTGTACCTATCCCACACCCACTATGGATGAAGAATCAAGCGTTTATAGTATGTACCGTGTATTGCATTGTTGCTGTGAGATTTCCTAACTTGTTCCCATCCCATTATTCGCCTTGCTCCATAAGAGCAGTTGCCGTTTTCGACCTCCCCGCCGATGGTTTGAGCTGTAATTATCGCTACTACAGCTCAAAATTCGGCGTCCTTTCGTAAAAAAATAATTGCTCCGGCGTGCTTTGCGTGTGTGTGATCACTACAGCTCAATTCGGCGGGGAGGTCGAAACGACAACACGCTCTTATGGAGCAAGGCGAATACGTATGTACACCTACCTCTTCCACGTGCTGTTCTTTTTTCAGGCGTCCGTCGACTTCGCCGTCGGTTCTCTGTTCGTGTACTGGACCGCGTTGGTAGCCTATTCTTCCGTGGTGATCCTCTGGATCTTCCTCTACCAGTTTGCGGACGTTCCCGCGTGGTGGAAGAAGACCACCGGCCTATCGCCGGACTGGAACACGGATCTGGGCCTGGTGAAGTACGGTGCGGGGCTCCTGCTGGTCCGCATGATGTTCCCCATCATCTTCTACTGCATCACCATCGTACAGCTGAAGTTCTTCCACCGTCTGTTCCGACGGCTACTCGACTGGCAACGGGCCCAGCTGAGCAATCGAACGAGGAAGGTTTACAGAGGGGGTAAGAAGATATCAGGCAGACATCGGCACGGTTTCCATGGTGGGGGTCTGTCAGTTGGGGTTATGCTGAAACAGAAAAGTGGGCGCTGCCGCAAACCCCAGAAAAATTTGTTATCCAGCATGCTCTCAGAATGTCCAGCATACCCCCAAGAAGAAATAGTCTGCAACATTCCCCAAAAATAACCAAATTTCACTGAAATGCGGTTATGTTGAAGCTCCCGTATCTCTGTGTGTATGTCTAGATATGAAAGTATGGGAGAAGGTGTGGTGGTGGTTAGAGTGGGCGTTGGAGTTGCTGTGGCGTTTGGGGGAAATTCACTGGAACAAAGTCGTCTTCTTCTCCCTCTTTATGCTGGTCGTCTCCGAGGTTAGATATACGTACGAACACGAAGTAGTGCGCTGCACCGTGGCGAGCGAACAACTCACGGTGATTCAGTTTCCCATGTAGGGTACTGTGGGGGTAAACCCGGTCATGTATAGGGTACTGTGGGGTAAACCCGGTCATGGGGTAAACCCGGCCACCTACGCTCCTTTGAAGTTTGAACTTTATGTTTCAGCAAATGATGAAACCAAGTAGATCATTTGAAAGAGGAGAGTTCGAGGAATCGATTGATATGTATATAAAATATTTGTGTCTCAATCGGTCCATTGGCTGCTGAGATACCGTATTTACCCATGCATAGCCCCCCCCCCCCCCTATGCATTGCCCCATATTGGCAAAACATAAAAAATGCCCTATGCATAGCCTCCCCCCCCTATCCATAGCCCCATATGTACTGTACAGTACCTGAACCTACCTACATAAGCTGGTCATAAGCTACCCATAGCAACTCCCACACCAAGCTAAGATGCCTATAAGCCTGCTTGGGGGTGTATTGTACTAGAATAACCCTGTTTTGACCTCAATTATGCCCTAAAACATGTGCTTTTGACCTAAAAAATATGCCTCTGTGCACCTCTCAAAAACATAAAAAATGTCCCATGCATAGCCCCCCCCCCCCCCCCCCTATGCATTGCCCCCCCTATGCATAGCCCCATATAGGACCTCTCAATTTTTGCATGTGGGTAAATACGGTATGCAGCCCTGAAACACAGGTGGCCGGATTTTCCGATGGCCGCGTTTACCCCATAGTACCGTACGTGCATACATACATTTTTTAGTACTCTACGTACGCGTGATGCAGCGTGAACTGGTATGTTTGAGGTTTCACTGGTGAATTTTGTGGTGCTCATTCTACTGGTTGTGTTGATGGCATGCGGTCGCTTGGCGTATCGTCCTCTGGCCGTCTTGATGACCTTAATGTTGGGTGCGATTGTACTGTTCAAGATGCTCTATCAGTTGCATTTTGTCAGCAACATCACCAGCGTCATTGCTACAGGCGATTGCATTGTAAGAAGGAGAAGAGTGTATTCTGGGGGGGGGGGGGGGGGGGGGGTAACTTGAGGCACATATCCGCCCAGTTTTCCATTTGCGCCCCAAAATTCAGCTGCCAGAGGCGCAAAATTACTGAGATATGAAGAGGTGCTAGAAGGTGGCAGGCAAAGAGGTGAATTTGGCATTTTGCGCCTCAGGTTTTTGTCGGCTACATACCCTCCTGAATTATCTTTCGAAGTCTGATGACGCGTTCACCAGACAGACGTCCGTAATTGCCGTCGTCCGTCCATAAATCCGTAACGGGGACGAATCTATCTAATCTATCTATCTAATAGGAGTACATGTATGGCACACCGCAAACAAACAACCGTGTACTCCTAGATACGCAGTTTGCAGATTTACGGACGACTGGTGAACGCGGCATGAGTAGGCCATCAGTGATGCGTGCGTACCCTATACCTACCGGTAGATGTTGTTGCAGGCAATGCATAGCGTGGATAACGGTAGTAACCGGTCAGAACCGCCGCAACTAGTACTGAAGCCGTTGGCTGCTTGGGCCGGGTTCCGGAAACTTGCAAATAATTCCGACGAATCGTCTAAGTCCAACGAATCTGTGTCTCAGTACCTCATTGTAAGTGTACGTACAGTACCAGTTATAACTAATGACACACTTGTAAGCTGAAACAAGTTGTAAGCTTATAAAACCAGGAATAACAAGGAAGGGTGCGGTGTCATTAGTAATGACTGGTACTGTACGTACAAGTATGTCATCATCTATGTTAGTACACGTACGTGCGTATTGACGGTGACCGCACAGGGGTACTATGGGGTAAACCCGGCCATGGGAAAATCCGACCACCTAAGTTTCAGGGCTGCATATCTCAGCATCCAACGGACCGATTGAGACAAATATATCAATCGATTTCTTGAACTCTCCTCTTCCAAATGAGCTTGGTGTTCGGTTCATTGTTTGCTGAAACAGCAAGTTCAAAGAAGCATAGGTGGTCGGGTTCACCCACAGTACCTTACTTCGTATGACACGTAATTTTGCAGGGCTATATTCTTGTTCTGATCGTTATGGCTATCAATCCGATCATACGATTCAGGCAGCAATACACAAGGTACGTTTTTGCGCCATTTTTGATCGTCACGGAATTATTTCAACTGTAGTTATTTATGTTTGTGCTGCATTGTGCGTAATTTGGTTATTGTTTGCTCTACATACGTACGCATATGCTGTAGGTGTCAGTATGGAGAGCCAACCCCTCTCCGTGGTGTATTGTTTCCTGGCGTCACACGGGCACATGCAGACACCAACGTTCTGCTCTGTGCCCAGTACATGGCCAACTACTTTTTCTACAAGTTTGGTCTTGAGGTAGGTACGGTGAAATAATGTGTAAATCTGGGGTAAACCCGGCCATGGGAAAATCCGGCCACCTACACTTCAGGGCTGCTTATCTCAGCAACCAATGGACCGATTGAGACAAGTAGGATAACAATCGATTCTTTGAACTCTCCTCTTTCAAATGAGCTAATTGGTTCATCATTTACTGAAACAGCAAGCAAGTTCAGAGGAGCTTAGGTGGCCGGAATTACGCCATGATGGCCGGGTTTACCCCAGTGTACCCTACTCAGCCCATTGCACCCAGTTACCCATCGCACAGGACAGAATAATGGCGCGTTCGCCAGACGTCCGCAACGTCCGTCCGTCCTTCCGTTCGTCAACCCGTCAGTGTTCGTCCGTCCGTCCTTCAACTTATACGAGTTGACGGACGGACGGACGTGCGTTACGGTCGTCTGGTGAACGCGTCGTAAAGAATTATTGACCGTCGGCTCTTTGTCTTTTTTATCTGGTCATTATCCGTTCATGACAACTTCAACAACTCTTACGTCGTCTTCTTGTCTGTGTTGCAGCTCTGTTTCATCGCGACTGGCGTGGTGGTGGCGGTTCGGTTGGACGCGGTTTCGTTCGTCTACCTGCTCTGGCTGCTCCTGCTCTTCGCGCTGCCGCGACGCCTGAAGGCGACTCTCTGGTCCGTCTGGGTCGTCTTCCTCTGCGTACTTCTGCCCCTTCAGTACGCCTCGTGTCTCGGACTGCCGCCCACGCTTTGCATTGGTACGCTCTAATTGCCTACCTCTAATCCTGACGACACCATATAAGTACGCACGGTAGAGGTACGCGCAGTGTAGTATCGTCAGGACAGGATTAGAAGGTCTAAAATGTGGGTAATTGGTTTTCGTGGAAAGACTGACCATGTCCCGACCAAAAATATATAATTGGGCTTAGGGGAAGAATGGATCACACAGTGTAAACGAAGGAGGCAATCCCTGACTCATATTCGCCCCATTTTATTGGGTTTTTCATTTCCCCATTTTATTGGGTACCCATTTTATTGGGTTTTACGAAACCATTATAATGGGTTTTACGAAATCGATAAACCCAATAAAATGGTTTCGTAAAACCCAATAAAATGGGGAATCGAAAAACCCAATAAAAGGGGGAATCGAAAAACCCAATAAAATGGGGAATCGAAAAAATCAATAAAATGACGAATCAAAAAACCCAATAAAATGGGTTCGTAAAACCCAATAAAATGGTTTCGTAAAACCCAATAAAATGGGTACCCAATAAAATGGGGAAATGAAAAACCCAATAAAATGGGGCGAATATGAGTCAGGGATTGCCTCCTTCGTTTACACTGTGTGATCCATTCTTCCCCTAAGCCCAATTATATATTTTTGTCCCGACGTAGCGAGGAAGACGTCTGTTCAGAAAAATTGCAATCCTCGCCGTTGTATGTGGAAAGGTCGAAACATTATGCTTACGAGTTGACGCAGCTGCGATTTTGCATGGTTACGAAGGTTTTCGTACCCGGCCATTTCGTACTGCTGAAGATAGTTCTTTCTACGTGAATGGCCGGCTTTACCTCGCCAATATAACCGGCTGGGTTTACCCCGTGATACCCTTCTATGCGTCCTTATATTGTAGCATATCCGTGGCAGGGGTGGCCAGCTTTATCTCACCAATAAAACCGGCCGGATTTACCCCGTGATACCCCATGTTGCGCCGGCTTTACGACCTCACCAATAATAGAACCGGTACCCCGTGGTACCCTCCTGTGTTCTTGTGTTGTAGAGTATCCGTGGAGCGGGTTGAAGCCGGAATTGCGCCTCTGGCTCTACCTGCCCGCCTACGCCCAATCCCCCAACGTGCGATGGCTGGTGGCAGACTTCTTCCAACTGCTCCTCGCCGTCTATCAGTGGCGCGTCTTCCAGCTGGAGGAGCAGGAGGAGTGGCGGCGGGTGGCCGGGGACAATTCGGAACTCCCGCTGAGCAAACGCAGTCCGGAAGATCCGACTCTGGTGAACCCGGTGGCGGACTTCATCACCAACCACGGGTAAGTTGAGTTGAGTGCACACTACGCTGATTGGTCGGCAAACGCTGACGGGTAAAATCCAGATTGGAAAAGCGCTAGATGTGCCGGGGAATCGAACCCCGGACCTCTCGCTTTCCAGGCGAGTGTCCTAACCACTGAACTACACACCTGGATGACCTCTGTATCGCTGGTTGCCGGGATGTGCACCTCTGAAACTTAGGTGGCCGGGTTTACCCCATAGTACCCTGTGCGCTCACCTTCAGTACGTATGTACGTACGTGTACGTGTTCGTGCATACATACATGGATGACATACGTACGTACACTTACAATGAGGTACACTTCCACTTAAAATTTTACCATGGTCGGGTTTACCCCATAGTAACCTATGCGCTCACCGTCAGTACGTACGTGCATATATTACATACATGATGACATACGTACGTACGTACACTAATGAGGTACACGTACAATACACTTACACTTACAATTTTCCCATGGCCGGGTTTACCCCATCCTACCCTACGCTACTATGCTTGCTTTTCAGGCGAGGCGGCGGCGTTCTAGACGTGCTGAAGTCCGCCTTCTTCCCCTTCCTGCACTGGATCACCCTCGTAATGGTGTTGGTGGCAGGTCTGGGCGCCGTGTCCCTCTTCGCCCTGGGCTACCTGGTGGCGGCCTTCCTGTTCCTGTGGCGCGGCAACGAGACCTACCTTCGGCCGCTGGGCCAGGTAAGTAACGCAGGACGTGATGGAATTCACCGTATGCAATAAGAGCCGTGCTCGGTCGCGAGGTGACCCGTTGGAATTGCCTGGGTGCTGGGTGCTAGGTGCTGGGTGCTGCGTAGACTGCTTAATACGGGCACCTACTGTGACGGACCGGTCACTTCAACATAGAGTCGAACCTTACTGAGCGCTAGGTGACATGGACTACTGAATAGGTGCGGCATAGACTACTGAATAAGTACTAGGTGCTGGGTGCTGCGTAGACTGCTTAAAACGGGCTTAGGCTGAGGCTGAGGCTTAGGTTGAGGCTTAGGCTTAGGCTGAGGCTTAGGCTTAGGGTTGGATGAAGAGGTGTAGGCCTCAGCCTAAGCCTCAGCCTAAGCCTCAACCTAAGCCTCAGCCTAAGCCTTAGCCTAAGCCTAAGCCAGTGCTCTATGCCGCACTTATTCAGTAGTCTATGCCGCACCTATTCAGTAGTCCATGTCACCTAGCGCTCAGTAAGGTTCGACTCTACGTTGAAGTGACCGGTCCGTCACACTAGGTGCCCGTTTTAAGCAGTCTACGCAGCACCCAGCACCTAGTACTTATTCAGTAGTCTATGCCGCACCTATTCAGTAGTCCATGTCACCTAACGCTCAGTAAGGTTCGACTCTATATAGAAGTGTCCGGTCCGTCACAGTAGGTGCCCGTATTGAGCAGTCTACGCAGCACCCAGCACCTAGCACCCAGCACCCAGGCAATTCCAACGGGTCGCGAGGTGACCCTTCTGAACTAACCTTGATTTTCAGTGCAACTTTTGATCGGTAGTCGACGCGAAGGTCGGCGCGGAAAGGAACAAACGAGCAAGAAAGACGAGCGCGCCGACCTTCGCGTCGACTACCGATCAAAAGTTGCACTGAAAATCAAGGTTAGTTCAGAGGGGTCACCTCGCGACCAAGCACGGCTCTTATTGCATACGGTGAATAGGACATGTGAGCACAAGAGAATATTCGTGAGCATACGTATTTGCTGGGGCAGGTGGTGCGCTGGTGGCGCGTGGTGGCCTACTACAACGTCCTGGTGATGCTGATTAAGACGGGCTTGCAGGTGGTGGGATGCGGGTATCAGACACTGGTGCATACGGCGAGGTATTGCTGGCTGGTACAGCTGTTCAGCATCGCGTGCGTGAAGCAGAAAATTCAGAACGAAGGTAAAGCAACCTTTAGCAGCTAAAAATCAAGAACCTGTAAGGTAGGGACGATATGCGGTAACGCGATTGGGTTGGTCGATGGCGACCCCGCGGCATTTAGTGAAAGTTTGGATGGTTGTTCAATCATCTGGGAGCGGAAAAGGAGCGAGTGAAAAGAAGAACTGACAATAAATGACGTCGACAACCCCGCCGGTAGCTATCGACCAACCCAATCGCGTTGCCGCATATCGTAAGTAAATACTTAGGTATACGGTAACGTAATGCGGGAATATGTAAGCAGTAAATATAGGTCAGAGAGTTCAAAGAGGCGCGCTCAAGTGACCATGTTTGCTGCATACTAGTACCGCATCATACCTCATGGCGCACTTTGTGTACGTAAGTTGATAAGTACTAGATTAGATTATTGTCAACTCTCTGTTATTTGCTATAACTGGTTTTCTTTACTGCTGGGTGCTGCAGATATTCAGTTAGCATCGGCGTGCGTCAAGTACTGATCATTTTTTTCTAGCTTCAGCCTGCTATAGAGTGCTTCTCTGGAAATGCACCTTATCCACCTTTTTTATGGTCCAGCAGCCGTTCTTCAAACATATTGAGCCTTCCGCATTACGTTACTGACCAGTTTAAAATTTAACCCCTCCTGTGTGCTGAGATATGGCTGCTGGTAGGCCCAAATTGCCCCTCACGTGCACGCCACTTTTTTCAAAAGTTCTTACCATCATTCTACTCCATTTTCTTCGCTGATTTCGGTTTGGGGCATGCCCCTTCGATATTTTCACAAATACACCACAAAAATTGACAAAAATGATCAAATTAGCCAAAATTACCTCGTTTTCGACTATATCATGGCATATTGATCAAAATTTCGAAGGGGCATGCCCCAAACTGAAATCAGCGAAGAAAATGGAGTAGAATGATGGTAAGAACTTTTGAAAAAAGTGGCGTGCACGTGAGGGGCAATTTGGGCCTACCAGCAGCCATATCTCAGCATACAGGAGGGGTTAAATTTTAAACTGGTCAGCAACGTAATGCGGAAGGCTCAATATGTTTGGAAAACGGCTGCTGGACCATAAAAAAGGTGGCTAAGGTGCATTTCCAGAGAAGCACTCTATAGCAGGCTGAAGCTAGAAAAAAATGATCAGTAGAAATTTATGGTACGTGCGTGGTGCATTACAGCCAGACCCAACAGCAAAATACCGATATTTGACTTTGCTTTTCAAGTAGCCTTTTTGAAAAGCAAGCTAAAGCAAAGTCAAGCAGACGAAAACGGTTTGCTTCTTCAAAAGCAGGTCAAAAGCAGAGAAAAACAGCCACCCAAAAAATCTGCTGCTTGATTGACAGGTTGCATAATTGCCCTAGCTTCTCGCTTCCTCTCTCCCCTCCCAAAAGCACAGGCAAGTGAGGTGTGGCGCATCTTTGTTTGCTCTTGGCCCTCCCTCTGGCTAGCCACACGCCCTGTAGTAGCAACACTGTGTGCTGTACATAAGGCTGCTCGTCTGGACAGGTGTGTGTATGCGTCTCCTGTTCCTCTAGGAGGTACTACTACATTACATACCTCCTGTATGTACACATTCGTGAAGTAATAGCCTACCACTACAAACTACACTTTTATGTACATACATAGTAGGTACAGTACGTGTAGGTACAGTAGGTAAAATAGGTACATAAGGTACACCAACCTTTATGCAGAAAGTGTGGACAAGCAAGGACACAGCTTGGGAATGAACACAGATAAAACGGAAGAACTCGCGTTGTACGTATGGGACAGGAAAGTGAGTGGAAGGTGGGGAGCGAGAGAAGCGCTTCACCCCGCCAGATGGGTCTCGGCTCAGGTTTCAGTGCCCTGGGCGAAAAATGAATAAAAGCAGAGAAAAGCAAACCTTGAAAAGCAGATTAAAGCAGACAAAAATAGCTGTCAAGCAGACAAAAATGAGATGCAACTTGGCAGCAAAAGTCTAAAATAGAGAAAAATGGCCCTATCCTACAACATAGGGCGATTTTGGCTTCTTCAAAAGCAAAGTAAAGCAAAGTCAAATATCGGTATTCATGTTGTAGGTTGTACTGTACTTACATAAGCAGTCGCTCACACACGCGAAATTTTTCGTTAACATGTTCACACTGTTGTGAGATGACACTGAGCCATTGAATTCGACCAAGATATTCCCTTGCTATGGGCGACTGATGAGAATATATGTGCGTTGCGTATGTGCATCCTTGCGTCGTGTGTGTTTCAGCAGATGACAAGACGTGTTACGTGGAGAAATCGGAAGCGGACTGCATTTTCGACTTGCTCTGCTTCGTCTTCCTCCTCTTCCAGCTACGCGTTTTCCGTTCTTGGTACTTCAGACACGTGATCACGGAATTTCGCGCCGAGCGCATTCTTAGCTCCAGGTACGCACAGTCTATGGACCAGTTGCGCTAAGAAATTATGGGGTGGTCGCGACCAGCTGACCCCTCTATAATAGTACACTTTTTTCAATTGTATTTTTTTCCTTTCCCCTTTGCCGTTAAGAAATGCACTGGAAAAAGTGTAATATGGAGTGGGATCAGCTCCCGACCACACATAATTTCACTAGCGCAACTGGTCCATCCATAGCGAGGAGTGACTGAACGTCGATGATTTGTATTGACCAGTTGCGTTGATAATTTCTGGGTTATACGCGAATTTTTGTATTTTCCGCAGAGACTGTGGGGTAAACCTTCTGTCTTCTCTTTCAAATGAGAGTTACTATGTTCGTCATTTGCTGAAATTGCAAGTACAGAAAAGCTTAGGTGTCCAGCTTTACCCCACAGTACCCTTTTTGACGGTGTCCTACGTCTCTTTATTTATTTATTTGCAGGGGTGCGGTGCTGGTGAATGATCTGATCTTGAAAGAGATGCGAGCGCAAAAGCGAAACGAGCAGATTAGACTGAAGGAGGTGAAGAATAGAACTGTGCGCATACGCGAGCTCTATCACAAGACGGACGGAGCGGTGGACAGACCGGAACCCAAAAACTACGCCGAAGGTATGTACTTAACGTAAGCAGGAAGCGTATTAAACGGATGAACTGTATGGTGATATGACGTGATGTACGTACGCAGACGTGGGCACGGTTTTGAGCGTAGGTCAAAATTTGGGGTGTTGCGTACCCCGCGGAAAAATTTTTGTGTAAAAAGTCTGAGGGTTGCTATTGGCCAGAGGCGAGAAAGGGTGGGGGTACGTGTGGGGGTATGTGGAGCTGCTGAATAAAAATTTGGGGGTACGCGTGGGGTATGTTACCCTGCTTTTTTTCTGGGGGTACGCGGGGGAGTGATACTTTTCTTTTTTCCTGGGGGTACGGGTGGGGTATGTAGTATGTACTAGAGGTAGGGGTGGGTGTGTGTTCAACATACCCCCCCTCCCCCCAAACCCACGTCTGCGTACGTACTTACACAGTGTGATGTTGCAGCGAAGCGGGGCGCTGACTACGCGGACTTCGACTATGATCCGGATACGGTGGGCGAGGATGAGCTGTTGCTGCCGGAGGAAGCCGCCCCCGAATTCCCACCCGGCTCCGGCACCCAACCTCAACTCACGCCACTACAGGTACGTAGGGTACTGCGGGGTAAACCCGGACACCTAAGCTTTTCTGAACTTGCCGCTTCAGCAAATGACGAACATGGTAACTAATTTGAAAGAGAGGAGAGTTCTCAAGGAATCGATTGGTAGAATACTAGTCTCAATCGGGCGTATGGTTGCTGAGATATACTAGGTGTCCGGGTTTACCCCCGCGTCCGGGTTTACCTCACAGTACCCTATATGTATGGTGGTATAATGGTGTGTGTGTGTTTATGTATGGTAACTCTCCTCTTTCAAATGAGCTAGCTATTTGAATCATTTGCTGAATGAAACAGCAAGTTACAAAGGAGCTTAGGTGGCCGGTTTTACCCCATGCTACCCTATATCCCACCTCTAATCCTACTCGTGATGGCGCGTTCACCAGACGTCCGTAAATTCGTCCGTCAATCCGTAAGACGTATCTAGGAGTACACGGTTGTTTGCGGTGTGCCATGTTCTCCTAGAACGTCCGTTGCGGATTTGACGTACGGACGTGGCGGACGCCTTGGTGAACGCGCCATGACTCTATTACTAATCAGACATCGGCACGGTATTGGGGGTGGGGTATGTAATTTTGAGGATCTCCATAGTAATGCTGTGAGCTTTGGGGTATGTAGTTTTTTCAATATATGGAGTGGGGTTATGTGAGGGTGTGGGTGGGAGTGTGCTGTACATAACCCCAACTGACCCCAGGCCGACGTCTGACTAATCGTGACTACCGTGCCAACGTCTGCTGTTCGTTTCAGATGGTCCACGCCGTGGTCTCCAAGGACCTGGACATGGACGCGGCCGCGGACGCCGTGTCTCGCGCCCACAAAGCCCCCAAAGACCAGCAGGCGCTCATGGCAGTAGAAGACCCCAAGAAGAAGGAAAGGAAGAGCAGGTCTCCAACCACAGCAACCACTGCCTCCTCTGCGTCCTCGACGCAGGAAAGCAGCAGAACCACTGCTTCCTCCACTGCTTCGGAAGGAGGAACGGACTACGTCACGGCGCCTACTACGTCATCTACGCAACGGGATGAGAGTACTGCGAAGACGCAGGAGGTAAGGAAGAAGAACCACGAGGCCCGGCAAATAACAGAGCATAAGCAGTAACGCAGGGACCACCGTAACGAGGTCCACGGTTTCATGCAAACGGGCAAGAATCTCTAGAAAGTGACTTCCCTGACCGAATGTAGGAGTCCTTGCACAGTCACTTCCCGTTTGCTTTGTATGAAAACGTGGACCACTTTAGGGTCGGGTGGTCGCTGCGTTGCCCTGGCCCGAGTTCACCTGCCTCTGCTAAATGGAAGCTAAAGGCAGGAGTGGGCCGAAGTACCCCTCAACTCACTTTCCTATTGCTTGTAGAGCGGAGGTGACGACGAGACGACGTTCCAGCTGCCTCCGATGGTTGAGGATGGTGTCCACTATGAAGAGGAGGGGGAGGGAGGGAAGAAGGAGGAGGTTAAGAAGGAGCGCCGCTGCGCCTGGCTCCTGGGCGTTCTGCGCTGGCTGCACAGCTTCCTCTGCTCCACCCTCGACTGGGTCACCGCCTTCTTCAATCGCAGATCCAGGGATCACCGGTAATTTTAATTTGGGGACGGTAGTGCGCTTTAGACGTGCTCCGAGTTCGCTCCGAGTTTGGAATGACTTCGTTTTGAACCGTTAAACGGACGTCAATTACTCGCACGTCTTCGAATTACAAACTCGGTAGTTCACACGCACGTTCCGAAAAACGGAGCGAGTTCGGTGCGAACTCGGAGATTTTACATGTTGAAGCATAGTCAGGGTACCGTATTTTTGGGTGTATATCCCCCCATTGTATATCCCCCCCCCCCAGTGTATAACCCCCCATTGGCAAAACATAAATTTTGCCCAGTGTATATCCCCCCCTGGTGTATAACCCCCCATGTACTGGAAGGTACCTAGCCTACCTATGTAAGCTGGTCAAAGGCTAGCTATAGCTACTCCTACACCAAGCTACTATGCATATAAGCTTAGCTGAGCATGTCTTGTACTTGAATAACCCTGTTTTGACCGCGATTATGCCCTAAAACACTTACTTTTGACCTCAAAAACATGCCTCTACACACCTCTCAAAAACATAAATTTTGTCCCATGTATATACCCCCCCCCCCCCCCCCAGTGTATATCCCCCCCCCCAGTGGATAACCCCCCATCAGACCTCTCGATTTTTGTATACCCAAAAATACGGTATTAGGAGTTCACGTCTGAAGCGCACCAGTGGTTGATGGGCAATGTGAGCGAAGGCTAGGTGGGTAATTTGTAATTTTTCTTGTGAGTTTTCTTAAAGTTCTTGCAGGCCGAGTATGTAGGTTTGAAAAAAGCTTCGTATGGACTGTACTCACCACGTGCAATGTGAGCAATTGTTGCAGATACGTATCCTGGGTGTTGAGCAAGGAGAAGAAAAAGTTGAAGCGTATGATGGCAGAGGTACGTGAAGAAGTGTAATATACATACGCTACTTACTGCCCGTTTGTCTGCTGCCTCGTATGTATGCAATGTGATGTACGCACTTGTATAGGATCCGTCGTTGCGCGGTTTGTCGATTCGAGATTTGCGCAAGCAAGTGCGACAAGGCGAGTTGGGTACTCTGATTCATTGCGTCAAGAGTCCCAAGGATGTGGAAAAGTAAGATGCTGAGCTAATCCAAGGCAAGTCCATCCATAATTATTCGTTTTATTCACATAATTGATGAGAATAAAATAGTATCAAATATCCACAACAAAGTAGAAATTGTACGATACTGTATAGATAGAGAGTAAGTAAGTGTAAGAAACAATAGCGAATTGACAGTTGAAACTTGATGCTCTAAAACTTGTACACACGTGCATGATCAGCAATATCAATACTATCAAGAGAGGTAACAAAGATATTTCTCGAACTACTTGTCACAATATTTTCTGGCAGCAGATTCCACAGGGGTACAATACGATGCCAAAACATAGATTCCTGTAAGCTGCTATTAGCAAATGGTACAATAAGCCTCATTGGGTGACCACGAGTCGTGCGCGCCCTACGAAAAAACTGATTCTCATTCAATTCAACGCGCCCTGTCAAAACAGAATAACACATGCAAAGATCAGCTTTAATACGACAAACCTCCAAACTTTGAATACCAAGGTGAGCACACCGCAACGCATAATTAAGTTTGACACCATGGCATCTAGAAAAAACAGGGGCGTCTAAAGTATTACGATGGCGTAATTTACATATTACAGGACAATCATCGAAAACCTCGCCATTCGACGATTACTCCCACTATTCTTCACGCCCAACGTGTTGAAACATAGGAAGCAGAGCACAAAATGCGACAATTATGAATGAAACATGAGATTTGCTGATTGTTTTGCTTGTAGCAGTCGGCTGCAACAGTATTAGACTTTTGTTATCCTAATTCCAGCACCATACCAGCAAATGCTTACATACAGAAGTTCACAAATAGGCAGAAAAAACAGCAGATTGACAAATTTACATAACAGAAATCATAGATTGGTCCTTCTCCTTCCAGCAGACTCATGACAAGAATTGTGTTCCCACTTCTGCAAACATTGTATATACTGGTGCATAGCCCAAAGCATAGCCCTTATGCAGAACCCCATATTGGCAAAGCATAATGTCAATGCATAGTGTGGGGTCTACAGTACAGAGTGTATGTTATGTACTACAGTAACCAGAGCATTTCCCCATGGGGCTATACAAAAATTGAGAAGTGTCCTATATATACTGTAATGTTACATGTATGGCCCTCTCATAAGCTCAACTCATGTATAGCCCCCTAATTAGCAACAACATAATTTGCCTTCATCTATAGCCTCATGGGTCTATCTCTGGAGTAGTTATAGTACTGTAAATGGGGATATTTTCGGATGGTCTTTTTTGGACAGAAGCTTTTTCAACAAATTCAGATGGGGAAAGATGCATGACCTCAATCTGCATAATGCATGCACAGTGATGTTTCTGTATAGTGTAACTGTGGTGGGGTCTGATGGGGGTTCTACACTGGGGGATATACATGATAGCTAGCTTATGAACAGTTTACATAAGTAGGTAGGTACCCTGTACATGGGGTGTTATGCACCAGGGGGATATACATATTACATAGGACAAAATTTATGTTTTGCAAATGGGTGGTTATACACTGGGGGGGATATACAACCAAAAATATGGTAGCCCCATGGGGAAATGCACTGAATATGTAGTACATACGTACATAGCATAACTCTGTAGTAGACCCCACACTATGCATTGACATTATGCTTTGCCATATGGGGTTTGCATAAGGGCTATGCTTTGGGCTATGCACCAGTATATACAATGTTTGCAGAAGTGGGAACACAATTCTTGTCATGAGTCTGCTGGAAGGAGAAGGACCAATCTATGATTTCTGTTATGTAAATTTGTCAATCAGCTGTTTTTTCCAGGGGCGTCTAAAGTATTACGATGGCGTAATTTACATATTACAGGACAATCATCGAAAACCTCGCCATTCGACGATTACTCCCACTATTCTTCACGCCCAACGTGTTGAAACATAGGAAGCAAAGCACAAAATGCGACAATTATGAATGAAACATGAGATTTGCTGATTGTTTTGCTTGTAGCAGTCGGCTGCAACAGTATTAGACTTTTGTTATCCTAATTCCAGCACCATACCAGCAAATGCTTACATACAGAAGTTCACAAATAGGCAGAAAAAACAGCAGATTGACAAATTTACATAACAGAAATCATAGATTGGTCCTTCTCCTTCCAGCAGACTCATGACAAGAATTGTGTTCCCACTTCTGCAAACATTGTATATACTGGTGCATAGCCCAAAGCATAGCCCTTATGCAGAACCCCATATTGGCAAAGCATAATGTCAATGCATAGTGTGGGGTCTACAGTACAGAGTGTATGCTATGTACGTATGTACTACAGTATTCAGTGCATTTCCCCATGGGGCTACCATATTTTTGGTTGTATATCCCCAGTGTATAACCACCCATTTGCAAAACATAAATTTTGTCCTATGTAATATGTATATCCCCCTGGGTGCATAACACCCCATGTACAGGGTACCTACCTACTTATGTAAACTGTTCATAAGCTAGCTATCATGTATATCCCCCAGTGTAGAACCCCCATCAGACCCCACCACAGTTACACTATACAGAAACATCACTGTGCATGCATTATGCAGATTGAGGTCATGCATCTTTCCCCATCTGAATTTGTTGAAAAAGCTTCTGTCCAAAAAAGACCATCCGAAAATATCCCCATTTACAGTACTATAACTACTCCAGAGATAGACCCATGAGGCTATAGATGAAGGCAAATTATGTTGTTGCTAATTAGGGGGCTATACATGAGTTGAGCTTATGAGAGGGCCATACATGTAACATTACAGTATATATAGGACACTTCTCAATTTTTGTATAGCCCCATGGGGAAATGCTCTGGTTACTGTAGTACATAACATACACTCTGTACTGTAGACCCCACACTATGCATTGACATTATGCTTTGCCAATATGGGGTTCTGCATAAGGGCTATGCTTTGGGCTATGCACCAGTATATACAATGTTTGCAGAAGTGGGAACACAATTCTTGTCATGAGTCTGCTGGAAGGAGAAGGACCAATCTATGATTTCTGTTATGTAAATTTGTCAATCTGCTGTTTTTTCTGCCTATTTGTGAACTTCTGTATGTAAGCATTTGCTGGTATGGTGCTGGAATTAGGATAACAAAAGTCTAATACTGTTGCAGCCGACTGCTACAAGCAAAACAATCAGCAAATCTCATGTTTCATTCATAATTGTCGCATTTTGTGCTCTGCTTCCTATGTTTCAACACGTTGGGCGTGAAGAATAGTGGGAGTAATCGTCGAATGGCGAGGTTTTCGATGATTGTCCTGTAATATGTAAATTACGCCATCGTAATACTTTAGACGCCCCTGTTTTTTCTAGATGCCATGGTGTCAAACTTAATTATGCGTTGCGGTGTGCTCACCTTGGTATTCAAAGTTTGGAGGTTTGTCGTATTAAAGCTGATCTTTGCATGTGTTATTCTGTTTTGACAGGGCGCGTTGAATTGAATGAGAATCAGTTTTTTCGTAGGGCGCGCACGACTCGTGGTCACCCAATGAGGCTTATTGTACCATTTGCTAATAGCAGCTTACAGGAATCTATGTTTTGGCATCGTATTGTACCCCTGTGGAATCTGCTGCCAGAAAATATTGTGACAAGTAGTTCGAGAAATATCTTTGTTACCTCTCTTGATAGTATTGATATTGCTGATCATGCACGTGTGTACAAGTTTTAGAGCATCAAGTTTCAACTGTCAATTCGCTATTGTTTCTTACACTTACTTACTCTCTATCTATACAGTATCGTACAATTTCTACTTTGTTGTGGATATTTGATACTATTTTATTCTCATCAATTATGTGAATAAAACGAATAATTATGGATGGACTTGCCTTGGATTAGCTCAGCATCTTACTTTTCCACATCCTTGGGACTCTTGACGCAATGAATCAGAGTACCCAACTCGCCTTGTCGCACTTGCTTGCGCAAATCTCGAATCGACAAACCGCGCAACGACGGATCCTATACAAGTGCGTACATCACATTGCATACATACGAGGCAGCAGACAAACGGGCAGTAAGTAGCGTATGTATATTACACTTCTTCACGTACCTCTGCCATCATACGCTTCAACTTTTTCTTCTCCTTGCTCAACACCCAGGATACGTATCTGCAACAATTGCTCACATTGCACGTGGTGAGTACAGTCCATACGAAGCTTTTTTTCAAACCTACATACCCAACCCCCCCCCCCCCCCCCCCCTCAGCCCCCCGAGGGGGGTCACAGAATCGGGGGGGGGGGGGGGTCAAAAAAGCAACAGGGTTATTCAAGTACAAGACATGCTCAGCTAAGCTTATATGCATAGTAGCTTGGTGTCAGAGTAGCTATAGCTAGCCTTTGACCAGCTTACATAGGATAGGCTAGGTACCTTCCAGTACATGGGGGGTTTATACACCAGGGGGGGGGATATACACTGGGCAAAATTTATGTTTTGCCAATCGGGGGTTATACACTCGGGGGGGGGATATACAATCGGGGGGATATACACCCAAAAAAACGGTACCCTGACTATGCTTCAACATGTAGAATCTCCGAGTTCGCACCGAACTCGCTCCGCTTTCGGAACGTGCGTGTGAACTACCGAGTTTGTAATTCGAAGACGTGCGAGTAATTGACGTCCGTTTGACGAGCTAAAAACAAAGTCATTCCAAACTCGGAGCGAACTCGGAGCACGTCTAAAGCGCACTACCGTCCCCAAATTAAAATTACCGGTGATCCCTGGATCTGCGATTGAAGAAGGCGGTGACCCAGTCGAGGGTGGAGCAGAGGAAGCTGTGCAGCCAGCGCAGAACGCCCAGGAGCCAGGCGCAGCGGCGCTCCTTAACCTCCTCCTTCTTCCCTCCCTCCCCCTCCTCTTCATAGTGGACACCATCCTCAACCATCGGAGGCAGCTGGAACGTCGTCTCGTCGTCACCTCCGCTCTACAAGCAATAGGAAAGTGAGTTGAGAGGGGTACTTCGGGCCACTCCTGCCTTTAGCTTCCATTTAGCAGGAGCAGGTGAACTCGGGCCAGGGCAACGCAGCGACCACCCGACCCTAAAGTGGTCCACGTTTTCATACAAAGCAAACGGGAAGTGACTGTGCAAGGACTCCTACATTCGGTCAGGGAAGTCACTTTCTAGAGATTCTTGCCCGTTTGCATGAAACCGTGGACCTCGTTACGGTGGTCCCTGCGTTACTGCTTATTCTCTGTTATTTGCCGGGCCTCGTGGTTCTTCTTCCTTACCTCCTGCGTCTTCGCAGTACTCTGAGTGCCCGCTCCGTGGGTGTGAGCATGCGTCGGCGCCGTGACGTAGTCCGTTCCTCCTTCCGAAGCAGTGGAGGAAGCAGTGGTTCTGCTGCTTTCCTGCGTCGAGGACGCGCAGGAGGCAGTGGTAGCAATACGTAACTGAACGAAGAGAGGAACAT